>VYZQ01044336.1:32954-52081 GCA_013400655.1 Mystacornis crossleyi
CCAGCATGGTTTGGGTTGGAAGGGACCTCAAGGATCACGGAATTCCAGCCCCCTGAAGTGAGCAGGGACATCTTCCACTAGATCAGGTTGCTCAGAGCCCCATCCAATCTGACTCTCAGTATTTCCAGGGATGGGGCATCCACAACCTCTCTCATCAACCTATTCGTGTTTTACCACCCTTGTTGAAAAACTTCTTCTTCATATCTAGTCTACATAAACCCTTTAAATTTAAAACCATTCCCCCTTGTCGTATCACAGCAGGCCCTGCTGAGTTTATCCCCGGGATTTCTTTCAAGCCCTCTTTATGTACTGAAAGGCTGTAATGAGGTCTTTCCAGAGCTTTCTCTTCTCCATGATAAACAACCCCAAATCTCTCAGCCTTTCCTCACAGGAGAGGTGCTCCATCCCTCCAATCACTTTTGTGGCCGTCCTCTGGACCTGCTCCAACAGGTCCCTGTCTTTCCTGTGCTGAGGGCCCCAAGGCTGGATGTGGTACTCCAGCTGGGGTCTCACCAGAGCAGAGCAGAGGGGCAGAATCCCCTCCCTTGCCCTGCTGCTGGCACTGCTCTTGCCCAGGATGTGATTTGCTCTCAGGGCTGCAAGTTCCCATGGCCATAGCATGGCCAGCCTCTCATCCACCAGAATCCCCAAGTCCTTCTCAGCAGGGGCTGCTCGCAATCCCTTCATTGCACAATCTGTTCTGACACTGGGGGTTGTCCCGACTCTGGTGCGGGACCTTGCACTTGGCCTCGTTGAACCTTACGGGGTTCCCACAGAACCACTTCTCAAGGTTCCCCTGGATAGCATTCCATTCCTCAGGCACGTCCACCACAGCACTCAACCTGCAAACTTGCTGAGGGTGCACTCAAACCCACGGCCTGTGTCACTGATGGTCAGTGCTGATCAAACAGTGCTGGTCCCAGCACAGACCGCTGAGGGACACCACTTGTCAGCACTGCACATCAGGACACTGAGCTGCTGACCACTACCCTCCAGATGGGGCCGTTCAACCAACCCCTCATCCACTAAACAGTCCACCCATTGAATGAGTATCTTTCCAGCTCAGAGAGAAAGATGTTGTGGGGCACCTGCACTCCACATTTCACTTTTAAGAGTTCAGAATTTCTAACCTTTACAGAAGTACCGCAGCATGAAAAATGCAGATTGACTAGTACAGACTAGTTGAGGTGCTGCTGACGTACCATTCCTACCGTTCACTAACGAGATTTCCAGAACTGCCATTCTAATTACCTTGGAAACAATCTAAAAGTCCTTGTGATCTACCTCACTACGTTCTCTTCATGGAACAGAATCTTATTCAGACAGAAAGTCTCAAAGGAGAAGTGCTTTGCGCACTGCTTTAAGTCACTAGATTATGCTACGGACACATGATGAAAATAGCCTTTTACAACATGTAAAAAGACATAGTGCAATAGGACTTGAAGGCATATTTTAGGAAGGAGATAATAATCACCACTCTAATTACTGTCAAGCTCATTACGATGCCATGCAAAGCTTTTGTTACCAATTGTCTGCAAACATGAATCTACCTTTGATTAATATATATCTAATGAAGATTATATCTGTTAAATACTGCTTTAACACTATTTAAATTGGAATTGTGAAATGGTTTGGTTTTGAAGGGACCTCAAAGATCATCTAGTTCCAACACCACGGGCACCTTCCACTAGACCAGGCTGCTCAGGGCCCCATGCAACCTGGCCCAGAATCCTTCCAGGGATGGGGCATCCACAACTTCTCTGGGCAACCTGTGCCAGTGCCTCACCACCCTCACAGTAAACAATTTCTTCCTGAAATTGGTAAAAAAAAAATTTAAAAAAAAAATCTCCATACAGTTTCCCACCTCAACACAATACACCTTTCAAAAGCTTGAGTCCAGCTACTTTCTCAGTTCCTACAACTACGATGCTTTATCACATGTAAACCTTCTTCCCAAAACATATATATTTTGCCCAAATATCCATGGAAAGCATTAATCAACATTCTATGGTAAGAAACCTACCGTTGTGCCACTGACAGACTGAACTGCCAAAAATCCTGTCCCCTGAGGAGTGATGGGCCCTGAAAGAAAATTAAATTTAAAAACTTCTGTGAAGTTTTACTACACAGTATCTAGCCCCTGTTTAAATTCCAAAAGCTTAGAAATACACAACAAATATACTCAATGAAAAAACCCAAAGTTTAAAGCACTCAAACTATTGCTCACATATAAAGCCCCATGAAAGTCAAAGGAATGGTTAACAAGAAGTTACTCATGCAGGGTCTGGGCCCACATGCGTACAAAGTCTCTGCACACAGCCAACAAATCAGGTTCCTCTTTGATATGCTACAACTTATCAGAATGCTCAGAATTTGATTAAAAGCCAAGTACTTCACAAATCACTTAAATAACTCCCAAATATTAGACAACTGCCTATTTTCCTGTACTATTTGGTGTTATTTTACATTCCACGGGGAAATTTAAAGACTTCTCATTCCAAAAGCTGTGTTTCCTGACGCATCCTGCAAAGCTTGAGACTTTTACACGGATTAAGTGACCCAGATAGCACCTCCAGCATGGCCTCACCCCAGAAAGCCGCCCCGCAGTGCATGTGCTGTGGGGTGTACTTCAGCAGCCGGTGCCGCCCGTTGTGGTCCTCGATGTAGAACATGGGGATGGTCTGGAAGCGCCTCCACCCCAACGAGAGGATTAAGGGATCGCGGGTCTTAAGTATCTTCTTGTACCAGCGGTGCTTCTTCAGGCGCAGCTAGTGAGAAGAGAAGGTGAACCATGCTACTGCAGGATAGCAACAGTGACTCTGAAATTCAAGCCGTAATTTTTCAGGAATGTTTGAAAGCAATTTCTATCTACGCTAGAATTTTTCATACACTAAGCTTTATCTCTGCTTATCTTCAAACAATCTCACTAACATTCGGTTGCCTGGAAAGATCAATCAGTATTTCACTCACTCCGACGTCATGTTTGTATGCATATAAGCAAGTATTATATTAAACATATATCTATATACGTGCTAGTAACTTTTCTGTAGTCACATGTATACAGATCATGAAGGTCAGAGTACAATTAATGTTTGCAATTTAGCAATCACCGTATCAGACCTTAGTCCTGAGACACCTCTGCAGCTGAACATTAAACAACAGTAACCTTTTCTGGTTATCCAATTAAGCCTGTAAAGATCCAGAACCCGCTACTGTAGAATTACAGTTTGTGTCAAAAGCAAATCCCCTGTTCAAGAAACAAGGATGGAAGTTTCTCTCTGTGTTTACTGTATTTTCAGGAAACAGAAAGCAGTAACTCCAGACACCCTGAAGCACACCTGTACTGATATAAAATGCACTCACCCCTTTGCTACGTACCTGTACATAGCCCACATTTCCTTCGCTGTTGCCTAGACCACCCAGGATGATAGGATAATGAGGATCAAAATTCAGGACAAATTCACATGGCACATTCTCAATCTCTATTCGAACATACATCCCAGGCCTGAATCCCTCGTACTGCACTCTGGTCTCATCATCTTGATCTTCAAATTCCGCTCGATTAAGCTGGGTGACAAAGAGAAAGCCACCATGTGTTTCACAAAATTCAAGTATTATCAACTTGTTCATGAAGGGCCAGTTCTATTTAAAGCATGCTAACATTTATATAAATCTTTTTGGGAAAGATCTAATAGGTTTTGTGACGTTTTATTCAGAGCAAGATCTCTACCACCACAAAGCCCTTACAATTTGAAATCCCAAGTTACTTGGGCCTGTTACTCTCCTTGAACAACAGTACCCAGGAAATGACTGCGTGACTTCCTATACACCTTTCACAATAGTGATTTTGGATTTTAAACATACAACTGCCAAAAGTACATTTTTTGATTCAGGAGCCCAAGTACCTTTTAAAGTTAATGTCCTGACCTTTAAAGTGTCACTTGATGAGGATGCTGTGCTCCTATCTTACCCAGCAGTTTAAAAATATTTTTCTGCATCCTCACACTGTACATCATCAAAAGCTCCTCTGTACCATAGGTTAAGAATGTAGATATTGTGCAAATATTCAAGAAGACATCCTTGTGAATAACAGAAGCCTCACCCTCCTGTTCTAGCTCCTGATGTTTAGCTACCGATAAGACATTGATTCTCTTACTGGAATGTGCTTCTTTACCCTTTAAGTGCTCTCCGTATATCAGCATACCAGAGCTCGTATCATCCTTTGTGACAGAGGCTAATACAAGCAGGTAAGGATTAATTTAAAAACTATCTAGGGCAAAATTTTGTCAGAAGACAAGACAGTGAAGCTATTAGCAATGTAAGGGAGTGTTCTCCCAAGTCAGTCAAAGAACGAAGCTACTTTTAAGCTTACAAGTTCCTACGTAAAAAAACCAAAGGCCTGGAACAAAATCAACACCTCACATTCTTGATACAATTATGCTGAAGACTTCTACCACATGTACAGAGCAATGGTCATCAATTATTTTTTCTTCAAAATAACTTCAGATGAAAAAGACTGTCACACAAAATTTACTTATCCATAATAACACTGCAAAAAGTCACACTAAATATAATACTGGGAAAATATATGACACAAATTGTTTTGAGAAAGATTTTCATCTTCCAACACATAAAAGGATGCCTTTTTTATTTAAAATTTTTTAAAGTAGTTGAAGTTTAGATGATACATTCTGGCTTATTCAGTGACTTAGAAGTATGGTTAACTACTGTGCTCAGTTTAAATTAAGCTTTCATTTGTTTTGCTTGTTTGCTTGTTTTCCTTTCCAGCTAACACAATCAAAAAGTTCAAACATAAAAAAATCACAAGCATGTATTTCTTTGTGTGTATGTTCTGAAATAGCTCCTGAGCATCACCTGTGTCTCCACGAAAAACCTTTGGGGGGCAAACTCTGTGGAGTATTTTTGAAGACATACAGCCAGATAAATTGTCAAATTAGCAGATCGTACCTGTGCTTGTTTATGCATTTCTTCTTTGAGATCATCAAAGTATGTGGCGTCCCCTTCATCATATTCTGCATCAAACATTTCTTTAAGTTTTCTTTTCTTGTCCATGCGCTCCTTTTTCTTTTCCTCCTCCTCAGGTTCTGGTTTGGACATTTTTTCATCTTCCTCCTCCTCTTCACTTCCAGACTAATCAATAGTAAGTTGTCAAACATGTAAAATGGTTCACTGAAAACAACTCATTCTGATCAACACTTTCATAGATATTATTACACAATACTTTTATAGATATTATTAAACAATACTTTTTTATTGTGCCAGTTATTAGACACTTGAAAAGTATTTCCATTTTAGACAGAGATTAGTAAGCTATTCATACAAGGAGACGTAACTTCAGCAAGGACCAAAAGATCTCATGATCTAATCATATTCCTTTTCACTGACAGAAGTTTTTTGACCAAACATTTTAACATAAGGGAACAGACCCTAGAACTGACCTACCTGTTATTCTACAGCTAATATAAGTATGTACGATACAGGAGGGAAAAAAAAGTAATTGTTGATAACACTGAGCAATATTGTGCTGGAAGGCAGCACTCTAGAGACCAGAGAGGAGGAAGTTTGTTTACAGACCATTTGAACACTGACAGAATTATGCCATTACTCTCAATTTTATAACAAAAGGCAAAGCCATCAAGTTGCTCAGACCAAACAAAAATTGATTTTTTCAGTTTGTATTGTCACAGACAATTACAGCTCTGTTCTTGGAAGATATCCAAGCCAGCATAAAATTGCTTCCAACAGCCTCCTTTATGCAGATAAGAGGAATGAACCAGGAAACTGTGTCAAGTTTCCACTATTTGCTGTGTTTAAACAGAGTACTATAATCTGCATCAGATGAGATGACATAGTACAAACAGTTAGGATTACATTTGGTTTTAAAATACTTCTGTCATGCCTCCAGACCCTTCAGCTCTTGATTAAGCCTGACACCTACTGTTAAATAAGTGAGGTGACTTCTACATAATTCTCTTTAAACAAAAATTCCGGCTCAGACTGAAAACATGCCATTCTAGATATCTGTAAGCTCCAAAGTCAGTAATGCACATACCTTTTCTTCACTGATACCACTGATTCCCTTCCTATTGATTCTATGAAGACTGAATGTATTACACATAGGACACCTATCATTTGATCAGAAACTCATAGACATGTATGTTGCTAAAGATAAAAATGCAGANCTACTAGTATAGCACTAGGGCAAAATATTCTATACACATAACTAAAGTGTCATACTTTTCTTAAAAATCCTGTATACATGAATCATGTTTAGAAGTGTTACACATACCATCTTCCTCCAACAGCTTTGCTGCATCTTTATCATCTTCCCACTTTCCAGTAACAAAGCAGTCTCGAATACTGCTCATAACCTGCAAAATGCTGGTGTCATTGCCTTGCACAGCTACATTATCATCATAATATATCATGATNTCTTCAAAATCTCCATACAGCTCTTCTGCAACAGCAAGCACCCAAGACAGGCAACCATTAGTGATCCATTCTGCTCTATGGCTCCATACCATCCCTCGTGTGTGCACTACTGTGCATTACTCAGTACTGCTGTGCAGACTAGTTTCAGACCAAATATTCTGGATTCCCACCAAGTTTTATACATTTATTCTGCCCTCTCTACAGCTTCAGTTGAAAATTCCCAGCTAAACCCCACTGGCTCCTCCTTTAGCCTTTGAGTACCTTTATGACTTAAAAAATGTAAATAAAATTTAGATCATCCTCAAGGACCACTAGTACATTAGTTCACACTCTAATGCCACAAGACACCAGCAGAGCAATTGAGCTCCTATGTTTAATTTTAAAAAAAAAAATATATAGCTGACAATTTTTAAGTTAAAAAGAAATGCTTATAGAAGCCTGTCAAACCACAATCATGTTACATGTAAGATACAGCCACATGATTAAAATTTTTTAAGTGTTTCCAAATTTAAAAAAAAAAAAAACCAAACCAAACAAAAACACTTCTGAAACATCTGAAGGTAGATCTTACTTTTCCACCAAATGTGAATGGTAAGTTTGTCTTCCCACTGAAGAATAGTTTCTGTTTATTTCTACCATGACTAACCAAAAGAATAAACCTGATGAATAGCTGAACTCAGACACATAATTCAAAGCCGGCATGTCCAAGTGTTGAGACTAAGGACTCCATTTCATAATTTAAACTACATACTCGATTTTTCAGAAAGTAAATTTCCAGAAATTGTGGTACCTGCCTACTGTTTCTACAGGGATTCACAGCAACAGTATAATTATATTAGTATCTATATAATAATTTATATAATAATTTATATACTANCATCATAATATATCATGATATACGATTATGATTATCATCATAATATATCATGATATATTATCATCAACAGAAACATTTCCCAAGATATTCCCCACCCCCCCATCAAAGATACCACCTCAGAGACAATGCTCACATGCAGCTTCACATAAAGGCATCATTACCAAAATTACACAATGCCTCAGCAAAAGCAGGAATTTGAACCCAATTTAAATCTTGCCCAAAGGTCTTTACACTACCAAAATCTCTACCCTACACTGTATTTTCATTTGGGTCTGCCCTGCTTTTTACCTTTTGGTAAATAAATAGCGAACTATTACCCACCAAATATTCACGTGAGCCAAGCATTAAACTGATTTGCTGTAACTTGCCCCTCTTGTAAGAACAGACCTTGGAATCTGTTACTTACAGTGACAGCAAGTGGTAGAACATAAGATGCTGTGGCCATAGCTCGCACAGGTCTGTTTCAATGACAACTCAGTTGTACTTTATGACACACAGCCAGGACAGAACCAGGCAGGATATGCAAAAGCAATTACCCGATGGCATTACCTCTTCTAAATCCCAATCTTGTGGCTTTTCTATCAGAAATTTGGAGCAGTCAAGAGCATTAGCCTTCTGTTTGGATGCTTTGTCTGGACGGCTGACACGGAACAAACCTCCAAGTTCATCATCTGCCTCCTCACTCTCCTGGTCTTCATCCTCGACAGCTAAATCAAACACACAGGCAGCGATGATTTCCCCCACAGCACGTGCATGAAATTCATTAACCACCTCTCTCATGTTTCACAACAGCTGCAGCAGTTTGAGGAAATGAAAGAACCAAACTGGAACTGTTTTAAATGTAAAAGCCTGAAGAAAACTGATCCAGTTGTTTTCATAATGGGAATCATCTAAAAAAAACATTGCCCAATAAGTAAACACAGGATGCTTGTTCAGTATCATAAACTGGATCAATACCAAAATGATCTATGAACAGGAAGGACATTAAACTTGCCTGTAAATCAAGAATACCAGACTAGAGAATCTGCCAGAAAGTCTTCTCACACCTGCACTGTGGAAGGTTTACAAAAGTCAAATTCTCATTGTGTTCTACAAAGGTTCTGCACAATGAGATTTGTACACTCAACCAACCACTGGAAAAGTGTTAACTAAACAGGATAAATTATGTAAATAGCAATCGTCTCTTCCTTTTAAGCCAGCTATTTTTTCCTTGACAAACACCTGATACTAAGCCATTCCACAGCCACTGTGAGACAGAAATTCCTGAAATCAGCCAACAGACAACATCCCTCTATGAAACACAATTACCACAATGGATTTGCACAATATCTACCAGATGATTATATAAATGACCAAACCTTAACTGTTTGGAAGAAATAACTGTACCAGAAGACATGAGTACCAGAGACTGAGTAGGCTGGAAAATGAACTCTAAATGCTTTTTATTGCAAAAGTAAAAACTGTCTTCTTAGTACAATTATTAGTGAAAATGAGCATCAGCAATTAAAAAGTCCATTAACTCTCCTCAAGCCTCCCACCAAAAGACAGTGCTCAAATATTCAGACTTGAGAACTTGGTAGCAGCTGAAAAGCCACCATATATTGAGACAAGTTTCCAAACAGATTTGTACCTGTTCCATATACCAGTTTACGAAGATTGGGGGTTGATCGCTGCTGTCTTAGAAAGGCCTCAGCTGCCTTCTGGGTGAGATCCTCTTTCCACTTAAGTGCACCTGAAAAGGGAAAAAAGTTTGCAGTTTATTTCCAAAAAAGAACAAGGATTAGGAGCCACAAAAATAATTTAAATGACACAACAAGAGGCGTAGGAAGTGTAGACACAACCCACAGTTTCTTTTTCTCATACTCCATATATACACAGAAGCATAAACTGTGGATAACAAATTATAACACTGTTTTTTTTTTTTAGGACAAAATTTTAAGAACTTATTAACAACAGTAACGGTTTTGATTGTGTCCACGATGCTGTGTCTTCTTCACAGACCTGCAGAATGTTTGAGGTTGGGAGGGACTTCTGGAGGTCCCCTTGTCCAGCCCCACTGCTCAAGCAGTCTCACCTAAGGCAGGTTGCTCAGCACTGTGTCAGGATAGCTTTTCAACATCTCCAAAGATGAAGATTCCTGTTCCAGTGCTGCTCAGTGAGTAGTTAATACATTTTAGTAACATTCCCTCAAACGTATTTTAGTCTTTCTAGATGTAGTAGGGCATCATAATTTGTTTTACACACATAGCTATAAAGATTAAAGAGAAGTATACGCAAAATCAATGAAGTTTACAAAATGAATCACCTCTGTTTTAGAGGAAGGAAACCTGACACTGCATACTACAATGCAAATGACAGGCTTAACAGCAGGTATTTCTAGCTTTCCTAACTTGAAGTTTGCTACTTAAGAACAATATATAAATACATATATATANTGTACATATATATATATATATATATATGACAGGCAACATTGTATTTACTAATTATGTCCTTTAACAATTAATCCAATTAAAAATGGACCTTAAAAATTAAACATTTATAGTCTACCTGTTGTGTCAGCAGAAAGATCTACTTTTTCTTCATACTCCTCTTCCTCTCTGAGTAGATTCTCCACATCATCATCCTCAGTATCTACAGTTTTAAGTTTAGTCTGTCTAACACTATCAGCTTTCTTTGCTTGATTGTAATGAAATCCATTCCTATTTGACTCTTCAGCTTCTAATTCCTCATGTGATCCTCCTTCATCATCACCCTCTTCGAGGGAAGAGTCCTCATCCTCAGATTCTGACACCTCTTCTGCAGTGCAGTTTCCCGAATCTGTAGTGAGGACTGCTTTTCTTTTGGGACTGCGATCTGAGATCTGCGACTTCGTTTCTGTATGTTCACTACTCCTATCACACTGCTTAGATTCAGCTCTTTTGTTTGGAGCCTCAAATTCACTATCTGAGCTTTCCTCTTCACAAGTCCTTTGTTCATCCCCCTCCTCCTCTTCCTCCTCCTCGTCATCCTCCTCCATCTCACTATTTTCAGGGGCAGTTTCTCCTTCTTCTTCAGAGCTCATCTCCAGATCATCATCGCTGTCTGCAAATGCTGGTAATTCATTCACAGCTTCTTCCTGAGCCACCTCTGTTTTCAGACGCTTGGCTCTCCTAACAGTCATCCCTTCCCTTAGGAGCTCTCTCTCACTTTCTTCCTCAGCATCATTTTCATCATCACCATCACTTCCATCTTCAGGCACTGCTTCTTCATCTTCTTCTTCTTGGTCATCTTCCTCATCACTTGCTACATCATCATTTTCCTTCTCCTCATCTTCAAATACGGCCTTCCGACGAACTCTTCCAGTCTTCAAATCCACCTGTCTCTCTTCTTTTGGCATCACAAACCTGTTTTCCCAAAGAACAGATCTGGGGTAAGATGGTGAAGTACAAGAAAATTTTAATGAAACAATGAAGCTTCATGTTATTATTTTCAAACAGTTTTATGGATTTTTTTTTCCAAAGTGGGGCTATGCAGAACATTAGAAAGGCACTGGCATTCTGTAATGTCTCTTTATTCAAGAATATTGAATGTTATAGCCAAAAATCATTCCAAAAAATTTCTTCATTTTCCATGGAATGAATTAAAACAGAAATGTTACCTGTATCAGCAAGAAATTCCTGGAAGGCTACACTGCTTGCAAAACTTTCTAATACCAATTATTTCTATCCCAAAATACATTGTGGAATATGAGTAATCTCAGAAAAGGAAGAATTAGACAATATGTCATTTTACTAGCTGTGCTCTATTGAGAATTTTTCCTAAATCAGAGCCTGAAATTAAAGGTTCATTCATGCTCAAACACTGCTCAGCATTCAAAACTTACTCTTGTCCTACATCTTCTGAACCCAAGGGAGTAGAGTCCATGAAAAGAGAGACTTTGCTTGATGCCATCTTAACATCAATGGCTGAGTGTGTGGAGATGAGGCTCTGAACAAGTTCGTGATTGGGTCTCACCTCCTCCTGGAAAGACAAGATTTCTTTTTTCACTTTTCAATTAAAATGAAGAAACAAACATCTAATGACAGCTACCAGTCTGAACCAGCAGAAATATGCACATGCAAAAAAAAAAGCTGCAGAGCATTTAAGAAACGTTTCCTCAGAACAGAATATCAAACTCTCCGTTTCAAGAACATCTATAATATCAACCCAAGAAAAATTAGAGGGCCTCCTTCACAGTGCGCAACCACAACAGTAAATATCAGCGAGCACACATCGTCATAGACACAAAGGCATTTAACATTTAGCACAATACAGGGAAAAAAAACTGAATTCAATTTGTTTGTAGGCAAATCTTTTTTCTTTCTCCCTTTGACCAGTCAAATCCTTAAGTGTTCTCCCAACAATCACCATGTGCTGCAAAATAAGAGTGACAATGGCCCAACACCAGGAATTTTCATACATCTTGGGTCAATATTTGGGAAGTTATTACACAAACTTCAGGTACTTAATACTAACTGATATTCCAATGTTTTGTACAATAACAGATAAGAGAAATATCCCTTCTCTGAAATCTGTGAAGGAGAAAATAAGTTTACCCACTATGGATAGATAAGGATTGATTATTTTAAAGAAGATTATTTTTAAAGATTATTTTATTTTGGCTCTAAGGATAAAAACTACATTTTCCAAGAGAATTGAAATCACCAACAGCATTCTCTCACCTCTTCTTTTTCATGCGCATGGCTTCCACCAAGGTCAATGTAAACAGCATCTTTATCGTACACAATGCCCCCGACTCCTGACAGAGGGGCATAGACGAGCTTCTCTTTCTCATTTAAGGAACGCTTCTTCTGCTGCTCAGGGAGAGCACAGGGGTCTGGCAGGAAACTCACATCACTTACAGTGAAGTCTCCTACACCTGGGGTGACAGACAAAGGAAGCAACAAAGTTTGCACAAAGCTTTGATTCTGAAATTTGTGCAATTCACCACGAAGAGATTTGAAAACAAAAACAAAAACAAACCAAGCAACAAAAACACCCAAAGGAAAAACAAACAAACAAACATTGTGGCATTCAGTGACTCATCAACAGGAAGCTCTGTACCAAACATCCAATTCCTCTGCCTTACCACTGAACTTAGAAAAGTATACATAAATTCAGCAGAATCCTGCAAATCTTTGGGTTTGTTTCTTTGCTTGTTTTTAAATGAGAAAAACAACTCACTTTTCTGAATAGGTCTGTAAATTTATTATTGATGTATTTCTTATTTTAAACTTTTAAATCATTCACTTAAAATATTAAATTATTCAATGAGCATAAGAAATATATTACATAAGCCAAATTTACTTTTCATAATTAGGGCTGGTATGTTTTGCACTTTAAGTACCTTTTAAAGTGATGCACCTTCAGAAAACTTTGAATATTGTGTTTATCAGTACAACAAACCCGCACAATTAAAAGAAAAACTAATTACAAGATTTATTTTCACAGAAATGTGCATTATAAAAAATAATTTCCATAAACCTAACAGGTATTTCGAAAGGTGAAAAATTTGTTGTATAACATACACTTTAAAGATACAAATCATTTCAGTTATGTTCAGTTATGTTTTCACAGACCAGTACAGAAAGAGTTCTAAGAATCTGATAAATTACCTGGCATGTGAATTTGACTTTTGTTTTTTAGGTGTGCTCCTCTCAAGTATCCATACAGTGATATCTTCCTGTCACATTTGGGATTGATTCGAACATCCTCTGGGTTTGTCAGCTCTTCCATTCTAGCCAACATTTAAAATGACAGTTAAAATATCAAGAGTCCCAATGGTAACTTCTGAGAAAAGGTAATTTTAGAAAAGAGAACACCACTGCTGCCACTACAAGATTCCAGACTCTAATAATTACAACTGAATTATCATAAGAAAGAAAAAAATCCATGGAAAAAAGGATCTTCTAAAAACATTTTAAAATTGTATTTTAAAGTGCTATAATTATGTTCAACAATGTGTTTCCAGAAGGTTTACTGACATTTCACTGAACATGTACTGCTTTCTTAGCACATTTTAACTACAGTTTATAGGCTTTGCACACACAACCCTCCTCATAAGCAATTTGACCATTAGAGGACAAACAGCTGAATGTCACATTCCCTGCAGCCACACAATACCTTCTCTTCCCTCTGAATCGTGGTGAGCAACACAAAAGCTACCACAGAAAAAAGACTGGCTGTTTGCAGGCAGAGGAGGGGGAAACTCTCTTCTACACTGCACATGGGAGGCAGCATAAACACAGAGCCAAGGAAGAGAAGGGGACACACATCCTGGCTGCAGATCAGCTTAAAGCTGACCCAACAATCATGGAACTGCAACAGTTACAGCAACCTAAAACAATGGTACTGAAAAACCACACAATGTGGGGTTTGCATTTTCCCTCTCCCTGCTTTGTGGGTTTTGCAGGACTTTTCTCTGACAATTTTTCCTGAAGAATTAGAGCTAAAGAAGAGGCTCATTCAAGGCACCTTGGATTACTGTGGGACTTCAGTCATAACTGTAAGCGTTTTGGCAATAAAATATGAAAGGTGAGGTAATTCCTCAAGTAGGCACAGCTGCCATCAAGATTACTTTCATGTTTCAAAGAGACTGAATCAAATGCTATACAGGCAGATGGAGCAGAAAGGATATTCCAGGGAACACAGAGGACTAATTCACCAGCTGTTGTTTAATCACTGGAATGCTGTTTCTTTTCCACAGAAGTTCAGTATAATCATCAACAAGCAGAATAATTTTATTATTCTGTGTTTCAACAGTACACCAGAGGTATGTACATGATCTGACACAGGTGAGAGCCGAATGGCCGAACGGCACAAACCTGCAGAGGCGCTTTCCCTTCCCAGAGCCACCCAGGGAGCACCAAGCACCCATTCACACACAGAGCTGAGGATAATATTACAGCTTGTTCAAACAACAAGGTGCTATCTCGGCTGAGATGGAAGAACAGAGAGAAAAACACACACCTGTCTGCAAGAACATACGGGTGAGACGTTTGCCAAGTAAGAGGCCGGAATTTCATAACCGAGATAAAACGCCCCAAATTGTGAATTTCCTGCTTTTGATATTCTCCGTGAACCATCCCAGACAAATAAAACAACTTAGCACCCTAAACACATTAAAAAGACATAAAAACATTAAACATCAATTTAATACCCACAAAACTAAAAAAAAAAAAAAAAATAGTAATGCAATTCTAATTTGTAAATCTTAATTGAAAATTGCAATTGGTTGTGAAAGATCAAACTACTTCAACATGAAAACTGTCCCCTATATGTTAATGGAAGAATTCACATCCTCAAGACCTTATACAGACCTACAAGCAGATCCTCCTTGCATAGCACCTGCAATAATAGTCCTAGTAGCACGTTTTAGTAGCTTATCACACTGGGATAAAGAAAAATCACACAAGTATTTTAGCAAATAGAAGAAAAATTACATAATGTGATACAGTATGAGCATTGTTCACTTATCTATTAAAAAGATACAAGAACGTAATAAGCACTTCAGTATTGACCCACTTTCAATTTAGCTTCCATAAAGCAAAATATATGAAAAAATTAATGCTAAAGGTCATACCGGATACACTTCGGTCCAGAATCTGTGCTTTAGCTTCTTTTTAGTCTTCTTTAATTGTTTGTTGTTCTTGAACGTGTCCAAGTGGGTAAGAACTCCCATAATTTTGGGAAAGCCATGTACCTGGCAAATGTTCAGGAATTCAAATGTCTCCATCTCAAATCCAAAGCTGGCATCAATGAGCATTAGAACCTGAAAACACAATATCCACACTTCACTACAGCAATACCACAGTGCCCACAAGAGCTCATTTCAAAGACCATGCCTTTAAACTCTTAAGCTTCTCAGGAACCAAAATTTTGCAAAAGGTTCTGTATTTTATTTTCATATACCCTGAAAACCAACTTTGGCTTTTTATTTGAAGTATGGAAGCTGGCTGCTAAAGCTGTTCTAGATGCTCTAGGAATGCAGTAACATTCAGTACTATAATAAGATCTGAACAATTCCTACCTGGCGAATTTAAAATACGCAAAATTGATTATCTTCAATATTTTCAGGAACATCTCAGAAAATTAATAAACTCTCATACCTGTGTCTTGGATGCACTAATGCCACTAAGGCTAAGTCTTTCGGTAAAATGAGACAAACTTACTTCACTTGTTGCAATTGCTGTTACACATCACTAACATGCCCTGACACAGGAAAACAGCAACCAACAGTCACAGGAAAATGGAAGCAAAGTTGGTTCAGGGTCTTAACAATAAGCACACAGGAACTGATAACAGATCTTCAAGCACTGATGTAACCTCAGCCCCCTAACAGTAAACCCAAACAGATTCGCAGCACCACCGTGCGCACGCAGAATCTGCAACATCCACCACACCTACCAGCAGAAGTATATATGTATTATTTGGCACATCTCCCTTACTCAGTAGAAGACACGCAAGTATAATATCTAGATCAGTGTACACATTTTTTAGGTATTTATATAGTTAATACTTGGACAAGGATCCCAAACCCTAATCAACTGTGAACAATATACTCCAAAACCAAATGTAAAGTAAAATTCTAAACAAAGGGCTAATGCATTGGATTCCCAGGATCAGTTGATGTAATACCCTGATCCAAAAGCTGCAAGTAAATTACAACAGTTACCACACTCCACTGAAATCAGTTGTATTACTACATGATGTTCTTCACAGACGGAGACCTCAGAGTGCATAAAAAAACCCAACTAACAAATACATATTTCTACTTTGAACATCAGTTGAAAATTTCTTAATTAAAAATCATTTTCAGATCTTACACTGTTTAACCAAATCCCTCACTGAGAAGTCACTGTGTCACCTTGGCTTGTTTTAACACCTTCCACTGAAAGTTTACCAGTAGCATTAGCAATGAAGTTCAGCAGCATTTCCCTCCTTTCACATCCTCCCCACCACCACACACACATTTCACCTTCCACCACCCCCAGGATGAGGAAAGTACCAAGGCTGTTCCAGAACATAAGGCATGTCACAAAGATCTTGGGTCTTGTTCTCTTTGAAACCAAAGACAGTTTTGCCTTTGATAGCAAAATTCATAGAGAAATCAGACACTGACACAGTCCAATCAAAAATAGTATTTTCAATATAAATTACAGTAGAAATCATACTCCATTGTTAACTTACCAAATCAGCAACTTTAGCCAGGTCAATCATTGTGTTGATGTCACATCCACATTCAATAATGGTCAGCCGGCGCTTTTTACCTGAAAGCAGAATTAAGCATCAAAAACTCAAACAGAGGGAGCAAACCAACGAGTATAGTTTTCAGGGCACATTCCTGAAGTTCTTCCAGGGTATCTGGGACTCAGATTCTGGTCTAGCATGTAAATCATCCAACACACATCACTGTAGAAATCTGCTTTTACCTGTTTATAATTCTGCTAAAATATAATTTTTAAATTTAAAATTATCAAATCTTCTTATACTGTTAGTAAGGATGCCAGATCACACATCCAAATGATTTCTTCAAAATGAGCAAAAATTATGAGAGCATGAACACATCCTAGCTCTCAAAGCAAGACAAGGAAGGAGCGCAAAATAAGCACTTCCATTTCTCCTATCTTTGTTCTCACCTGAAACAATTGTAACAGGACCCCGGATTTCAACCAGCTTTTGCCTTGTGAAGTTCTTAATGAGACACTTTATCACAGTGCTCTTGCCAACCTTGGGAGGGCCGACCACAACCACCACCACGGGAGGTGGCTCCAAAGGAGTCCGGTCAACCACAGGAATGTGATGCTTTTTAGTCTTCAGATCCTGAGTTCTGAGAAGAAATTTGAAATAAATAAATACAGGAAAGTCATGGATAGTGGCATTTACTATTTGAAAGTCTTCAGTATTTGCGAAAGCTTCAACACAAAGGTTGAGCACAAGCACAGATACCAGTATGTATATGGACCTCCCACTGAGTCTAAGGAACTACAGATTTTTTTCCAGTGATTAACACAGTGTACAATGTAACAGAGATGCACAAAGCATCTCACTTCTGACACACGCATAAACTACACCGTGACCGGGTGAATGATGAAAGCTATGCAGACACACCAGTGAAAATTATACTCTGTGTATTTCTGCACAAAGTACCAAAGAAACCCCGGCCAACACCCACCCCTCCAGCGGCCTCTGCACACTCTATAGCCAGTTCCCACTTCTCACCGATGGAAAGTCCTGGCCATCCGCACAGCGGACTGGACTGTAAAGGCTTTAGGGTTTCTCTTCCGTGCATTCTCCTCATCTCCTATACCCAGGTCATTGAGATAACGTTTCCTTTTCTTCTCTGCCTTTGGTCCGCTATGCTTTGCACGATGCTTCTTCTTCTCTTTTTCCTCCATCTTACTCTTCCAACAGTTGTTTACGATCAGTAATATTCAGAGTTCCTCCGTGGGACAGCGGGCGCAGCTGGCGCAGGAAGAGAGCACAGTTAGCCCAGGGCACACGGACACAGCACACCAGCTGGAGAGCACCGTGCCAGCACTACCTGACCACCTCACGGAGCTCACTCACGCCCTGCCCGGCCGCACGGCAGCCCCCGGGTCCTGCGCTCCCGGCCCAGGGCCGCGGGCTCCGGGCAGGCCGGCAGTGCCCCGGCGGTGCGGCCGGCGCTGGGGCACGGCCGACTCTCTAACGCGGGCAACTCCGAGCGGGCCTTCAGCTCGGGAAGGGGTCCTCCCGCTCCCCACGAGCACCACCACACACCTGTGCTGCGCTGTGCCGTGCTGTGTTGTGCTGTGCCGTGGGCCCCGGTCCTGCCCGGCCCGGCTCTGTGCCCCTGGTTCGGCGCTGTCCCTCCGGTTCGGCGCTGTGCCCCCGGCCCGGCTCTGTGCCCCCGGTTCTGCGCTGTGCCCCAGGCCCGGCTCTGTGCCCCCGGTTCTGCGCTGTCCCCCCGGCCCGGCGCTGTGCCCCCGGTTCTGCGCTGTGCCCCAGGCCCGGCGCTGTCCCCCCTGGCCCGGCGCTGTCCCCCCGGTTCGGCGCTGTCCCCCAGGCCCGGCGCTGTCCCCCCGGCTCTGCGCTGTGCCCCAGGCCCGGCCCAGCCGCCCGATCCACGTGGGCTGGCACCGACCGGTCCGTTGCGGAGCCACCCCCTCGGAAACACCGGCTGCGCTCGGAGTTCCGGCCGCGGCGGAGCGCTGTTGCAGGCGCACATGGTGTCCCACAGCGGGAGAGTGCTGGAGGTGTCGGGCCGCCTGCCCCGGGAACCGGGAACAGGAACCGGGAGTCGGCCCCTATGCGCGTGTTTAGGAATGAATTACTTTCCCGCAAGCTCTGTGAAAGCCCGCAGTAGCTGCCCGGCGGGGCCGGCCCCACAGCACCGGAGCGGAGGAGGCGAGGGGACCTGCCGCTGCCCCCCGGGTTCGGGGCAGTCCCCGTACGAGCTGTCAGGTGTAGCCCCAGCAATCAACGTAAGAAAGATAAAAAAATAAATCCTTGCCAAGGACTATGGGAGGACGAACGAGTCATCGGGTAAAAGCCTACGAAGGGCTTTACAGTACAGTGAACTCGGACGGAATCACCGAACCACAGAAGCCATTGGAATTTCAACCCCCTGAGCCCCCTGGGGTCATCGAGTCCAATCCGTGACCGAACACCACCGTGACAGCCGGGTCTTGGCACTGAGGGCCACGGTCTCTTGAGCCCCCGGGGACGGTGGCTCCATCACCTCCCCGGGCAGCTCACGCCGGTGTCTAAACACCTTTTCTGTAAAGAAATTCTT
>VYZQ01044337.1:0-13566 GCA_013400655.1 Mystacornis crossleyi
AAAAAAAAAATCTCACCAACAATAGGCTGCCAGAAAATCTTTGCTGTTACAAAGTTTTAGGCCTGGATCTTAAGTCAAAACCAGAAATTCAGAGCTCAGTGACCTTGACATAGGATTCTTTCACTCACACACAGTTTCCCCTCTATCAGTTCACAACTACAAAATAGGAAAGAATTCAAAATGCAGAGAGATGTTGAACTAAATCACCGTCTTCATGGTAAAACCCTAGAATCTAGTTAGGAATGTCAAATACCACTATGATGGGACCTTACAAAAGACTTTACATCTGAAAAAAAACAACTAAAGTAGGCAGGATGATGAAAACAATCACCCTTATCGATATACTAATACACTTAAAAAACATCCCCACTATCAATAAATGCTATTGCTGGTCAAGGATCAGAAGCACTAACAACTGGCTACCTCTATAATTCTAGTCAAAGCAAGTATAGGATTGATTATTTTTTTGTTTGTTATGTATGAGAACAAAAACCCTACTCAGGTGCCTTTGTTACAGAATATGAACACTTTAAGCAATTTTTTTGTTTACTGCAAACAGACTTATATTTGCAACAACTCATTTTGCTTCTGTGTATCATACGTGATAGTATTTTGTCTCTCAGATTACATAAAACTCAGACTCTTATATTTTTCCCCAAAGGAACTTCTCCTATCTGTTAGCATTCTACAGAATTTTATTTCCAATTTGTAATGTCTATCAGATAATCAAAATTAGAAGTATTTTCTATTTTTTCCAGAATTTCTCTATTAACCTAAGGTAACAGAAAATGTCATACATGTAACAAATAAACAGCTATTTTTCTTCTAAAATATATTTAATAATGCTTACTCACGGGAATAAAATTTATTCAAATTGTTGGTTAGCAGTGGAAGAGCAAGTATGTTTACACATTAGAACTGAAGCTCAAAACACCATAACATGATTACCTGACAGCTATTAAATGCCCTGCAAGAAGTTATTAGGGTTGATTCTCTTTCAGAAGGCCAATATAACAGTTCCACCCTTAGCATCCTCCCTGTAGTTTTACTTTGTTGTGTCTTTTTTTAACATAAACTTTCCCCGTCACTCCCACAGGTTGTGTCTTGGTCTCAAGACCTATTATTGAGATATTTCACACAACAACTACATATAAAGAAAATTAAGCCAGTCCTAAAACTACAAAGTAATCCTAGAGGTTTCAGCAGGGGTTAAACCCACTGTGCTAAAAATAACAAGGTGTATACATACTTTACCAAGGATTCTGTTTTCCAGAAGAGCAGACAGAAAACAACCCCTTTTTTACAAGGACATTCACAAATACCTTTTAGTACTTCAGCACAAGTTTCGTGCCAGCAAAAATTACAAGCAGTCACTGTGGGAGGGAGACGGAACCAAGAAAAAAACCCAACAAAACAAAACTAACCAAAAATCCAAACTCACGCTGTCATTGCAAAAGAATTTTAACAAATGAAAAGCAGTGTCAGGAAATATACCTGCTCAGAAGTTTTAGTATTTGCACAGTCACAAACTTCTTTGAAAACTACAGACCACATATCACAGAAACATACATACATGGTGAAATGGTGATGAAGAAGAGACAAACAGATTACAGAAAGTACTGTTAGAAAGCACTTTGGAAATGGAAAATGTTCTTTAACTTCTTTTTGTACTTCTCTTGGGTGCATGAGTAACACATAGGCTGACAGGTGTCATTCTGAACAAAATGTCCTTTTGAACACACTTGATTTCCTATGAAAAATGTGACTTAACATTACCAACTATTCTAGCAAGTGCCACTTTATTCACTGGTCTCTAACATACCACGGACAAGCAGTCCCACTGAGCTGTAACTGGATGCTCTGCGCCTGGCCAAAGGAAGCTGTGCCAGTCACTGCTTCCAGGAAAAGAGAATCTTCTGAAAGATGTATCCAAATTAATGGTTTAAATAAATTTATTTTTAAAGTATATTTCTAGAAACTTGCATGCTAAATTAAAATAAAAAACTTAGCAGTGTTGGCAAATTTCTTTGCACGAGACTAAAATACTTCCTAGTACACCTTCCAAAAGCACAAATTCTGAATTATACTACTTCCTGCTGAAGAGAAAACGCAGTGCAGAAGAATAGCATTTGTCAAATCCAGCATTTTCAAAAAACAAGTGAATTTGCAACAAGCAGTTTAAACAGAATCTGTTTTTTATTACAGTGTAATGGGTTCCGTAGGTGGAAGAGTGTGGACTGCAGACACACTAATATATAAACATGTGGCTGCATCAGTACTCCTATGAGCTTGTCAGACATTTCAACACTGTATTTTTAGATTATTCTCTCATACCAACTGCACTGTTACAGTGGCATTTAATTCCATTATGTTCATTGTCAAAAAGCTAACCTTCTGCTTCATCCACAGCAGTTCTTGGAAAAAATACGTTTTTAGAGACTGTATTTAATTCTGAAATATATTTCCCCAGTCATAGCCATGAGCAAGCTTAGTCTAATTTAGAAAACAGCACCCACATTTCACTTTCTAGATGCTATGTCACTTCATGCTCCTTTTGACCAACTCTGTAAAAATCCTTGCATTTGGGAATAGCACACCTGTTGTTATATCTGAGCCTGCCATATAAAGATTTTATTGTGCTTTCGCTCTGTTCTAATAAAGCCTAGTTTAATGAGGAGAACAGAAGAAAAAACTTGGCTGAATTGATCTCTTGTGCCCTGGCAGTGATGCCAAACACACGCCTATGGTATTTCTAGTTCTTAAAACTCAAGTGATTCTTTCATTTCAAATTTTTCTCTTCATTCAGAGAAAAAAAAAATAGTCATCATACATCAAACAAATTGCATTATGAGCAACAGACATAGGAAGGCCTGGTTTTCTACAGATTTGTTCTATTTTGGTCTGTATCTTTTCCCAGTGTAATTGCTCCAGCTCACTGTATATCCTGTGTGATTTCACTCTCCCTGTCCCTTAGCAATAGATCCATTTCCCCACTCACATGCGTATCCTTCTAACCACAGTTCTCTCTCCCTTGCCTCCCGCATCCTCTGGTGCCAAACAATGTCTTGCTGGCTGGACAGTGTGTGCATGTTGACATCCCTCTTATCAGGCAGAACAGCTTTACTGAACACTTCTGATGGCAACATCCTTCACCTCTGGGGACATTAACACAGCTCAAGAGCTTTGAACAGAAACAGTGTGACACCCACTCCATAATCTGACTAGACATCTAATCTTCGAGCCTGCTGATACATGAAGCTTGTCTTTGAAGTTTCAGATATTAGGAATTTGCCAAACTCCAAAACTTTGCGGACTGCATCAGAGACAGAAAAATTTAACAGAATGACAAAACAAAGGACTCAACTGCAAAAGAGTGAAGAGGAATGTAGGTATGGGAAAGTAAAGATTCTGACCAACCCATCTTTGCTTTGTGGAGCGGGGATATAGTCAGTATATACTAAGAAGTTAGACAGGATCACCAACATTCAAGCTAATTAAAAAAAAAAAAACAACACCAGGGCACTCCAAACTGGGTAACATTCCCAAACAGCAGCTGTACCCACGAGCACCATACACTACAACTAAACTGAGCCTGGAAGGGGCACTCTTGTTCTCTATGCCAGCGGTGACACTTGGTCTGCCCCCACAACCACAGCTAGACTGGCAAAAAGTGAAGTCTTCTGAAAAAAATTTTATAAAAGAAAGCAAAAAAGGGTAATGGGCTCTCAGCCAGTTGAGATTCCTACAGCATCAGAGCAGTGCCAGCCAGTGCTGCTGCAAAGGAAGAGGGAAGGACGCAGCAGGGTGGCGTGAACAAGGAGTAGAACTGGCCCTTCGAGTGCACCCGGCTGCTTATCTGCAGCACAGGACTGCCCTCTCCATCTGGCAGTTAATTATTCATCCAGCAGACATCAGTGGAAGTCTACCTGGCTACAGTGCTCCAGTCCTTAGGAAATTATAGTATCAATCTTTCCACACTGAGCAAAATAAAGTACCTGAACAGAAAATGTTTAAGATAAGGCAGATACAAAAAAACATGTTACTTCACGTCGGATGGCAGTTTCGTTAAAGCAAACCTAACAAATGTGTCAACGAAGGCAGATGGGTGCCAGTGCAACATAAAAAAAAGCTGTAGGCGTTACAGACACTACTAAGTGCAAGAGCAGAGGAGCTGACGTGCCTGGCTGCGTGTGGGTGTGATAAAAGGGCTCTGAATTCGCCGCCTGCTCTGTGGCAGATGTCTAGCCCAGCACTCTGCCTGTGACACCGCCTGCTATCAGACCGGTCGGAACGAAGCGAGAACAGAGCCCTCCCTTGCTTCATCCAGAAACCCGTGGAGTTCCTGACCGACAACCAGGCACAAGTGACGGCGCTATTGCCATCAGTGCACGCATCCGCCAACAAACCCGTGTGACTGCAAATCTGCACAGCACTTTCATCCCCAGCCATGTATTCTGGCAGCGCCTTTTCAACCAAAATATTTGCTGTGAGGAAGGAAAGAAACGCCCCATTTTACCGTCCTTGTAAACCTGCCATTCCCTTACACCATGGAGAAAAAAAATAGTGGTGAAACACTATTCATCAACACTATTCTTAATTTCATTTAAGGTTTGATAGATTACCATCACCATCTCTCCACTGTTTCTCTTTCCCTAACTGAAGAGGCGCAAGTCCATTGAGTACTGCATCCTATTTGTACTGCTGGAAGAAGGAAAAATCAAACCAGAATGAAAAAAATTACCTTCTCATTTTAATGGGATTGTTGAAATTGTGTTACCAGAAGGACATAACCTGCACATCCATATATAATGAACACGTACAGCTGTATAATCACATTTTTAAAAAACTTACTGTATAGAATGCTGCTTCAAAATTGGCTTAAATTCATTTAAGCCTATGCTGATTGTAGGAAGGTAAGTGCTGGCCCTCCTCTGCTCTTACTCCTCATAAGGTACCACAGCGAGCTGGAAATACTGAAAACCCAGGGTTTTTTTCATGCTCTTAGTTTTCAGTTAAATTAGCAAACAAATCCAACCTTTTATGTGGCCACAAGCACAAAAGTGACAGTGGAAACCCAAAAAAGAGAAGAGAGGAAAAAAAAAATTCAACACCATAAGCAGATAGGTTCAATCTGAAGTAGGAGCTTCAAAACAAAGATCTCTCCAAGTATTAATACCTCGTTTAGAGCCTATCACTGTTTTTCCTCTGTTAGAATTAAATTACATTGCACTTACTCTACCTCATCCAGTATTTTATCATCCAGGCATTCAATACTGCTCAAGCCAGTTTACAGGACCTGTATCAGCTACAAATTTCACCACGTCACCACCCACTCCCCGTGCACATTATTTCCAAACACACAGAATAAAGCAGCCCTCATCGCAACAGTGAGGCTGTTACCACCTCTCTGCCACAGGGGCACGTGCCCAGTTCTCCCTGGGAGCCCAGAACCGGCCAGGGCCTTCCAGATGTGTCTCACCAGTGCTGAAGGGCATCATCATCTCCCCGAGCCTGCCCACAACACTGACCCTTGGACAGCCGAGGAGGCACCTCCCCAGGTGCAGGGCTTTGCACTTCTCTTTGTGGAGCTTCATGAGGTTCCTCTCTGCTCACTTCTCCAGTCCATCCAGGTCCCTGCGAGGGGCTGCACAACCACCTGGCCCAAACACTCCTCCCAGTTCCGTACCGCCTGCAGACTTCTGAGGGTGTGCTCTGTCCCATCATCCATCAATGTTCATTTGGTTGCACTGTACTGGAAATCCACCTCGACCCCTGGGTCACAGTGCCAGTGATAGGTCCCCAGCTGGACTTTGTCCCCAGCTGCCGATCACAACTCTTTGAACCTGGTAGCTCCCAGTTTTCAGTCTATCTCACTGTCCATCTGTCCAGTCTGTACTTCCATCACGTTGTCAATGAGGATGTTACAAGCGACCCTGCCACTGCCTAAGGAATTCAAGATGAACAGCATCCACCGCTCCCCACTCGTTCACCGAGAGGCTCCCGCAGGCACCTACCAACACGACCCACGCTGACCTGCTGCCAGGCCTGACCCACAGCCCTCAACTGACTCCTCATTCATCCAGAAGGAAGAGCTTCAGGAATCCCCATGGCACTCTCACAACAAAAATCCCCACAACACCCTGCATCCCTCACCATCTCAGCCTGTCCTTCCTGGGGAGCCCATAAGCAGCCCTTGCAGCACTCCAGCCATGTCAGCTGTCCCACCCCATCTCTGATCAAAACAAGATGCGACTGCACACAGACCTCCAATTCCTCCTGTTTGTGCCCAGTCTTTCCCACAACATACGGAAAACAGTGAATTCCAAATAAAATAATCAACCTAGGTTAAGTTTTAGAAACTTCACACTGGCTACACTTTAATAGCCTGAAACATCGTTACACACTATGACAAAGTTACAGATGCTGGAGAGAAAAATCAGCAGTGACAGTGGAGTAAGAATGTACGGATGGGTAGACATGGGAAGAGGTGCTCTGCAGTTATATACGGCAGAGGAGATGAAGAGTCCTGTCACTCCTGTCCCAGGTAAGAAACGCTGTTAGAAGAGAGCTCTGGGTTGCTCTCCAGGGCTCAGACCCAGCAAGCCTTTCTCACCACGCCCCTGCTCCTCTGCCCACTCCCTGTTACCTGAACCCAAAGCCCCACTCTTGCTCTTTCAAATGCTCAGGAGACCCTGGGATCTGTATTTACAGCACACCCACAGCTTCTCTTCTCAATGGAAGTAACCTGAACGAGATTTATTTTACCTTCAGTTGTTCCAAGTACATACAGTAAAAAAAGTCTTCCAGTAAACAATTACTTCTTCCAAAAGCAGAAACAGTTTGAAATCAAGATTCAAAATCGCTGAAAAGTCTGTCATTTCTCTTACATAACCTCACATTTTAAATTTTGGTAAAAATTCTTTGAAGCAAGAGTCCCCCGGGTTGTCATCTTTGTACAAAGCAAAAAAACAGCTTAGGGTCTTACATTAACTGAATCACCCTTTACATCAGCACTCAAACCAGTGTTTTCTCAAAGACCAGCTCTACCATATGTAAATCTCAGTACTAACAGGTAACTCTGATGAACACTAACATTGTCAAAAAGTACAAAGAAAAATACATGAAAGAAAACGTAAAATCACACATTTTTATAACCTGCTTAGTAGCTTAGAGAGACCTTTTCTAACTAAAATTGCTTCATGTGCTATGGATCTATGAAATGGATTTGATGTGCCTTACAGTCTCAGCCAGCGCCTGGTTACTGGGACGTAGGAAGAAGCTTCCACAGAGTGGTGTAATTCCACAGCTGTCTGCTAGACTGTCTTCTGAGTTCCTCTGGAGCAATACTGCTGGCCATTGTTGGGAGCAAAACACTTGAGGCATTTGTAACATTCTTTTCTCACTAATGCACCTCCTTTCATATAGTTTTAGTTGGTTATTTTTCCTGTAACCAACTTCTCCTCTGAAATTAAGTCAGTGGAAATTAAAAGAGATTTATGAAGAACAACCAAGCAAGAAAATCACAGAATTTCATTGCAGCAAACAACTATACATGCTACAGATGCTTAAGGACAAAGAAGGAAATTCTTACGTCAGCTCTTCTCTGCACCTCTATTCTCCAGGCTCCGAAGACTGACAGTATTAGAGAGATGTAAATATTATACAACGGCATTTGAAGCTTTGAGAAAAACTTGAGTAATGCCATTTCTGCAACGGAACCTCTGGCTAAGGAATGCACAGCTGCTGAGCAGATGTATAATTTCAGCATTTAGATTCCATTATTTCAAGAGGGATTTTTTTCTTTACTCCATGTTTTCAGATTTTCTATTTCCATCTGGTTTTTGACCTCCCTCAGCTTAGTCCACTCTTCTCTGTTTTAGTTCATTACACCAAAATAATTTTCTAAATTAGAAACATCTCTACATTTAAAAACTTGTGAATTTAAAGAGAGGTAGGGGAGTGAAACAGGGCCAGGGGCAGAACAAAAACAGACAGTTCAACAGAGGTTTGGGTTTGAATAAAAACTGTCCTGTCTGGGTCGGGTTTGATTTTGCAGTTCCTGGTCTAACCCAAATTGGCGAGCCTCTAACTGCATTCCTTCCATGAAATTTTAAGAGCAGGAAACTGAAGAATATCAGCTATATGGGAATGTTTCTACACTTTGCCAGAGCCCTCTGCCACCCACTTCTGAGTAAAACAACACTCCACATTTTGATTCTTTTTAGACTTATAATTAATTATAGTTGTAAGTGTAAAGAAAATTTAACTGACCATGTACTAAAAGAGCTTTACAAAACATATAAAGATTTGTGTTAACCAGTATCAGTGGTTGTCAAATCAATTCAGTAAAAATTTATTAATGCAAAAGTAGTAAAATATTAAAAATATATATATATTGAGATAGCATTGTTTAGAAAATTTCCATTCATCTAAGCCATGTAAGGACTAGGGCATAGAATACTGTCTGTCTTAAACTTCAGTGCACACTACAAGTTTTAAAGATGAAGTGTCCCTGGTACGACCACTGATTCAGCTCAGCAAAGGTGACAGATTGGCCATAAAACCTATCCAATTTTGCATTTAAATTTAGGCTCAGAATAATTATTTGCCCGGGTGGTGAAGGGCACAGTCTTCAAGCCTAACGAATGGCATACATGTCAGAATACTCTACACGAAATTTTCTATAGGATATTTTCACAAAAAAAAAAAAAAAAAAAAAAAAAAAAAAAGGTCAAATTATTATGAACTAGTAAATATAGAAGATAAAATTTTAAAAATACACCTATACTTTAAAACAAAAACCCCACATTTTTATTCTGTAGGATTTATGGTTTGCTTTGTCTCCAGAAGAGGAGATATTCAAACCAAGTTTAAAAAAAAACCTTTAAAGCAAAACTTCCCATATCTTCTATCATAAGGGACATTTCTGCTTAACACTTGGTACCAGTCCTGAATTTTTCATTACTGCTAAAATCCTTTCAATAACCTGAACAGAAGATAGATTCAGTGCCCAAAACATGGAGTGAGAAGAACTGCACCTCATTAGCTGGCAGTTCATTCCTGTGCCCTGTCCCAGTCCTGTGTTGTCATTAACTCCCAGTTGTCCAAACCAGTGCCTGCCACCTGCACGGCCTGCTGCTCGCACAACACTGAGAGGGAAACAGGAGGGTTTCCAAAATCTTCTCCAAGGCATTCTGTTTAAGATGGATTTCTCTTCCCCAAAGAAGGACACGCAGCCAGGAAGAACACATTTTACCCAGCTTTGTGGTCTCCTCACTCACATTTCCAGTCACTGAGGTTCACTGTTTTCTTCCGATAAATCCCTCTTCTTCTCCTCATACTACGCCCCAATTTCTTTCATTCCCAAATATAAAGGGACAAGGGTCTGATAAATTTTTTCATATTTTCAGTATCCAGCATATTATTCCTGCTGAACAATTCTTCCCAACCCTTCTGTTTATGCTTCCTTTTCAAGCCCTCTCTACCACTGCAAAAACACACAGAACAGCTCTTCTGCCTCTGCCTGCCCACTGCACTGTGAATTTCCAACTAAACAAAGGATAGGAGAAAGAATGATTAATTTAGAAAATTTTACCTGAGCTTATTCACCACTTCCATATCCCTGACATTCTGACTCTGAGCACACAATGTACTCATTTGCACAACTCTCATGAGCAGACTATTGATTCTCTGCAAAAGTGAAATCTCTGATGACTTCAGTCCTCCAAAGTCATTCGAGCTCTGCCCACTGATATCCAGTCAAGTTTGGGATCAGGCCCTCACAGAGGAAGTATAAAGGCCTACGAATGGTTCTAGGTGGGATTTTTTTTTAAACAAGAAAAGAAAAGCAAATTTAAATCATTTCAACAGCTGCAGCAGTGAAAAGGAAATCGCTTCCACAAACCAGATCTATATCCTGGTATGTATCTTCTGAACTTTGATATTTCTCTAACTTATCCCTGCTACATCTGCTTGTATTTTATCAACCAAAGCATGGCAAGACTGATAGTTTTCTCCTTAAGATGGTGAACTGAGGGAATATAGACACAAAGAATTGCTAGTTGTTTCCACATTTTATGCTAATAAAGTTGACTGAAACCACACTGCAAAACCTTGAGTGATACCAAATTTTTGTAAAAATCATTGCTGCTATTATTGATATGATGCAAATTAAGCTACAGTACTGCAGAGCTGAGTTAGTAATACTGATTTTTTCCCCTTTTAACGTACAGCAACTCATAGTCGAATTGCATTTAAATGCACTACATTTTCCTCTGTATTTTCCGGATTCCTATTCTGGGGGAAAAATGAGCATGAGAGCATTTAGCTGCATGCTGCAGGTACACATCCTGTGAACTGTTACTACAGATTTTTGTCTAATTAAAATCTTTTAAAACACTTGAAGTTCACACCTTCACGATACTCAGAGCACCTGCCCCTCCCCAGTGCAGAGTCACCGGTGACACGGCGGTGGTGGCAGGGACAGCTCCATCAGGGCAACCACTTTCACTGTAACTCCAGGTGTCACTGCAGCAGCTCAGAGCTGGTGACACACCTGACCTTCAATAAGGCTTTGCTGTGGCTTCTCCCTTCCTCCTGCTTATACAACCTATGAATATTATCACAATCATGAACCAGAGTTTATTTTCCTACCCTAACACTTGTTTTGAATTTTGCTAACCAGACCATCATTAAACAGTACTAAACCTAACCGTAACACACAGAATTCAAATGAAACGGGATGGCAACTACAAGACATCATTTAGAATAATGGCAAGAAAAAACCTCTCTGGATTATAAATCTGAAACAGAATGACCATATTTCTCACACCGTTTGTGTACAGCTGCAACAACAGGGTCATAAGAAGAAACCCATGCATGTATTGTGCACTACCACAACATTAATGAAATTCTTGGTCTTCTCAGTACGTCAAGCCTGCTACAGTGAATTTCAAAATATATCCTGAATATATATTGCAGACTAGTAGCATAATTGCTTTGTTTTGCTTTGGGGGGAAATGGACATGAAATACACCTAATGTGCTCTGTAAATATATCCGGCAAAGTGCTGGGGAGACAACTCACAACAAAGACCATCCTGGCAAGTTGGCAGCTTGTCCCCTGATTTCCTGGTCAGTGGTGGGCCAGCTATTTGTTTTATCAAACTAAACCTCTTGGGATTTACACACTCCAAATACAATGTAGTACGCAGATGTTTCTGGACTGAATCCCTCACAAAACAGCTATTCCATAGATCTTCTCAATAAGAGCAGTGAGATTGCTAAAATTATGTTTTCTGTACAAAGAAGAAAAATGAGGTGACTGTTCCAACCTTTTACTCAGTTCCAAGGATCACCTAGTGTAGTCTCCATATTATTCTTAAAGGACACAATACAGCGGGTCAAGTTTTACATTCATTGTCAGTTTAAAATATTTTAAACAATAACTACTTGCTGCCTGAGAGTAGTGAACCCTCAACAGATTTCACAGCGACTTTTAAGGGATTGCCAGAAAACAAAGCAGAAAGAAATCCTGTTTTCTCTTTAAAGCACATCCTGGAAGGCACAGAAGAAACCACTGCAACTGGGGACCATCATCACGACTGTGGTGGGTCAACTGCAGAAACTTCTGCAGATCTTGTCTGAAAAAAGAAAAAGTGGAACCACTAAACCAGCAGCAGTGAAAGGAAAACTTTCTTGTCAGGCACATTCCGTGCCTGCCCCCAGCTCCTGCATTTTGGGAATATTAGCAAAGGAAAGAAGGCTCCAAGTACTCCATCTGTATCCACATATGACTCGGTAATTTAAAAGTGTATCACATCAGAGTTCCCTCCGTCATTTATTTACAGATGACAGTAAGATAAGTTAAGAAATCCCAGGCACTGAAAAATATGCCCTTTTTTTTACTTAGGAACCAAGAAATACCCAATGCTTTCCCAGGTACCCAGATAGAAAGGACAGATATTCAACCGATGCCTGAAACATGCAACGACAAACAAACATTTGTAACAGTTTCTGTAACACACACTGGTCTTCTTCATTCACCTGTGTTTTTCAGCAATTTACCAAAGAAGTTCCTGCAGCTCTGTATGTCAGACCTGGTATCCAGAAAAAGCTCACGTATCATTTACATACACCACCATATTCAGTATTTTCAATTTGCATAACAAACCACACGATTTTCACTGTGAGGATCTTGCAGAGCCATGTCCAAAACATTAGGATTTGGGGTCCCACAGACTGGTTGTAGGAACGTCTATGCTCTAGCTACATACTGTTTCAGTAAACGTTTATTTGATCAGTGAATTCCAAGTAACATGCTATTTCAGGCTTGCAGATTACCAAGAGCTTTCTGCTGCAACTTGAACAAAGGCTCAAACAGATAACATCCAGAGGTCCCTTTCAAAACTAAATTACTTCACAGTTAAGGGAAGAAAACAATTCAGATCCAGCCACATGTTCTGTCTGTCCCTGGGAGAGATCAGCCAGCGGGACATACTAAGGGCTGGCAGCTGAATCTTGCAGGTGCATGAGAAGACCCTTCATAAAATTTCAAACCAGATCACAAAGCCTGCCAGGTTGTATGTGTGTATATAAATACGTATAAAATACGCAGCCCCCCACACACATCCCCAAACGAAATGTGGTGCATAACCTAAGAAAAAGCTACAAAAGAACAGAACTACAAGACCAAAAGACAAATAGATTGTCAGCAAGAGTTTTACCCAGGTTGCTACAAATGCCACAACATGGAGTATTTCTAGCTATAGAGTGGTTAAATTATCTGACTATAAATTGCTCTTACGTTAACTTTTTTATTCCAGGACTAGGTTCTACTATAAATCAAACAAGCCTTTCAATTCAGGAGAGTCTTCCTCATCTACAAAAGCAGCTTCTCTATCTCTGCAGGTAACAGGCCAGAACAACCCCTAGCATGCTAACTTGATAAAAGAACTCAAAGATAATTACCTCTAAGCAGAGAGCAAAATATGTAAATTTGGAGGGCAGTCAATTTACACTGGGAAAAATCGTCATACAACTTGACACAAAGTAACAGGCATCTGCTGAAAGGAAATACCACAACTTACTACCATTCCCTGCTGCTGAATTGACTCTTAATTTTACCAGAACAACATCAGAGGGTGGTTGATTGAAAGGTGGTAAAAAGCCATTTATGTTTTTGAACCCTGTTCAATAGATTTTGTAATCAGTTATGAAAACCGCGTACATAATCGGTCCTCAACAGCACACTTTTTCACTACTAAGGTACGGACGATTATTTGGGGTTATTATTTCTTCAGACTTTTTTTTGTTTGCCGTCGCTGAACGGCAAAAAACCGATTTGGAAAGCCGGCGTCCAGCTTTGTTCAAGGCTCGCACAAAACGAAGGCGAAGCACCTTATTCCTCGTACCCTTCCCACGACGACGGGCGCTGCCGCTCGCTCCGGCTGGGGCCGCTCGGCACCGGGCCCGGGATTACAACACCGGGAAGGGAGGGAGCGCACGGCCAGCGAGCGCCGCGCCGGCCCTGCCCACGCAGGGACCCGCGGGCCCCGCGCAGCCCCCG
>VYZQ01044338.1:0-63759 GCA_013400655.1 Mystacornis crossleyi
GACACTTCCAGGGATCCAGAGGCTTCACTGCTCTGCCCACACTGACAGCCCAAGTGCAGCCAAATCCTGCCATGCTTATTCTGGAAAAAAGCCCTGGATATATCACACATGGGGGATGTGTCAGGCACTGTATTTGTTGTCTCTCCAGCTGTGATTTGCTCAGCTGAGGATGCCTCAAGCTTTATCTGGATCTTGAGTTTTGCTGGATCTGCACAGCACCATTTCCAGCATAATGATACCTTAACAACCCTGAGCTGTACTGGATCCTGAGCTATCCCTGCACATGCCCAAGGGCCTGGTAGTCTACTTTCCTTTGGATAGAGCAGCTGCTGAGCACAACAGCAGCTGGCCTGGGTTGGTACCTTTAGCAGAGCTGCTGCTGAAGGTCTGCACTTTCTCCAGGTGCATTCACAGGGCTGTTTTGCCACAGAGATGCTGCCATGGCTGCTCCGTGTGCTGCCTCAGTCCCATTTCCATGTGTCTTCCCTCCCTGCTGCACACAGCCCTCCTGGATGTACACAGAAGCAGCAGCTTGTGGCAGCCACCTGTTTCTAGCCTGTGGAAGCTGAGGGCAGCCTTAGAGTGTGCCTGGCACCTCCAGGCCCATGTTGATCCCACCACCCAGCAGAACAGGCTGGTATGGCCTGCCTGACACCCCAGAAAACTGTGATCCCTAGTTATAATCCTGAAATGACATAATTACCTGTTTTGGAAGTGACCACAGGAGGGCTGTGGTGCAGCTCCCTTCAGACACCAGCAATGAAGTCAGACTGCTGAGGGCTTCCTCCAGGTGGGTCTCTAAGAACAGAGATGCTACAGCCTGTGCTGGACCCTCATAATTGGGAGAAAACTCCCCTCATATCCATTCTGAACCTCACTTGTTTCAATTTATATCCAGTCTCTTGTGTTTCCACCATGCACTGCTGTGTCCTGATTCTGTCTCCCTAGAGCCCTTCTCAAAAGCATCAGCCAACTGCTGGACATGCGCCCAAAGCCTTCATTTTTCCAGGCTGAACAGTTCCTTGCTCTCTCTTCACCATGCTCCAACCCCATGACCATTTTGGTGACCCTCTCCTTAACCCTCCACTTCACCAGTATCCACACTGGGGATCTCAAACTGGACACACTGTTCCAGATGAGGTCTAAAAATTGCTGAGTACAAACCACTTCCATGGTTTGCTGGCAATGCTGCTGTCAGGAAAGCTCAGACTGCTGTTGGCCTTCCCTCCAGAGGTGCACTGGTGTCCCCACTGAGGGAGGAACAGGGAGAACAAAGGAATGGGCTCATGCAGGACTCAGTGAAAGTATCAACATCTCAGCCTAGCAGAGAATTCTCTGGGACATGGGCTGGACCCTTTCGGCTCAGACAGGATGGTGAGAGCCAGTCTATAAACCTCCCCAGAAGCTAGGGAGATGGAATGGGTCACATCGTGCTTTCCTGCAGGAAATTCCACTTTTCAGTCTGTGCTACTGTACCTGATTTTTGCCAGCACATAAATCTGCAGTGCACAGCTTCATGAGGCTCTGCCAAAGCGCTGAGATGGGGAATTTTTCCTGTGACAGATGGACTGACAGCTCCACTCCTGGAGAAAAAAAAACTTTGTGCAGGTTGGAGTTAAGGCTGTAAATATATAAACCTTACATAAAAGGAGAGCAACTAGAACAGCGTGGATGAGGAAGATGAGACATCCCGTGGATGCAGTGAAGGAAGGAGGAGCACAGAGGGTGCTGGAGGGAGGCAGGGTGAGAAACTGGGCTACTTTCTCCCCCTCTGGTTCCTGTTGTCACACAGGTAATATGATCGGGGGTATGGTCAGGTGCTTTATCATCCTATGGTCTTCCATGGCTGTGTAGGAACAGCAGCCAGGCTTTGCTTCCATTTGGATAACTCACGGAATCTGGTGGGAAGCAGTTCCTATGGCCAGGGTGGGACCTCCATCCTGGTCACCTGAAAGTAAGAGTTAGCAGGGGCCAGATGTAAAGGGGACAAGGAAAGTGTCTCCAGAAGACTCTCAGCATGATGTCCTCCACTCCAAGGAAGATCAAGGATTAATTCTCCATTTCCCTGAGGTTTTGAACTTGTTTCACAGCCAGCAAGGGGAGGGCAGCCCAGCTGAGTGCTGAATGTGGCCAGTCCAGTCCCTGATTTTGACCCTACCGAGCTGCAGAACAACAGCAAATCAATAGGTCCGTGAGGGTGGGCTGGGACACAGCAAAGCACCCGAGGGAAGGTGCTAGTTCTGGTCCCTGGTCACTCTCCCAAAGCGCGGCTGCACTCACCCTGCCCCACCCATGCTGTTGTGGCCATTCTCAGAATGGAGAGAATCACAGAAATCATGGAATGGTTTGGGTTGGAAGGGATGTAACTCCTCATCTCATACCACCCTTGCCTGGGGCAGGGACACCTCCCCCTATCCCAGTCTGCTCCAAGCCCTGTCCAGCCTGGCCTTGGACACTGCCAGGGATCCAGGGGCAGCCACAGCTTCTCTGGGCACCCTGTGCCAGGGCCTCACCCCCCTCCCAGGGAACAATTCCTTCCCAATATCACATCTAACCCTGCCCTCTGGCAGTGGGAAGCTGTTCCCCGTGTCCTGTCCTTCCATCCCTTGTCCCCAGTCCCTCTCCAGCTCTCCTGGAGCCACTTTAGGACCTGGAAAGTGCTCTGAGGTCTCCCTGGAGCCTTCTCTTCTCTAGGTGAGCACCTCCAACACTCCCAGCCTGGCTCCAGAGGGACTTCAGCCCTTGGAGCAGCTTAGAGCTCCCCACAAAGCAGGGCTGCCCTCTGGGTGCTCATGCCAAGCAGGAATTTCCTGTGAAAATAGCATTTTAACAGAAAACAAAGCGATAACTCTGGACACTGGCTGTGGAGGCACCTGCTGAGCTTGGGAACTTTGGCTTTTCTATTGGAGAAAAAAAATTATGGGCATTTTAACTAAAAGCCTAAAGGGACTATCACTTTCCCAGAGAGACAGCTTTGCAAGAAAGACATCCAGGGCAAGGATATGAGCTCTCAGGGATCCCCTGACCTTCTCCTGTGCTTTTCTTCTTGGGACAATGAGGTGACTTTTACTCCTGGGTGAGCCATTATTCCCCCAGCAACTGCTTCTCCAAGCCTGCCCAACCAGCTCCTGTTGTCACAGCACATCTCCAGGCTGTGACTTCTTCCAAGGTCACTTCCAGCTCCCCTGCAATAAGGTTCAAATTAAAACACCAGGAGCGCAAGCAGAGGCTTGGTGGGGAAAATGACCACATGGACCATGTGGCTGTGCCCAGATCTTCCAGAGCATCTTGTCACCCTATCAGATCTTCAGGGACACCTGAATCTGCCCTTCTTCTTTTGAAGAAAGCCCTTTCCCTGCTGAATCAGCTGGTGGTGGCTTTGGACAGGGGCCAGGGAAGCAGCCTGAGCACCCTGCAGTGATGGGCACCTGTCCTCCAGCACTTCTCCTGCCATCTGCAAAGCAGGAGCTCTCTGCAGTTCACTGAGTCTCTTGCTAAACATCTTTGACATTTGATTAGAGAAATAAAGGTCAGGCTCCTCCGAGAATGGTAATGTGAGTTTAGTGAAAAAAAACCTGTCAGAGTCTGCACTGCTGCACTCGTTTTTGGAGGATGGTGGAGGCTGGGGAGCTGTGCTGCCGTGATCCTGGGAAGTTGTGCTGCCCTGACCCCGGGGAGTTGTGCTGCCTGATCCTGGGGAGCTGTGCTGTCTGATCCTGGGGAACTGTGCTCTCTGATCCTGGGGATCTGTGCTGCCCCGTTCCCGGGAAGCTGTGCTGCCCTGATCCCGGGGAGTTGTGCTGCCTGATCCTGGGAAGCTGTGCTGCTCTGATCCCGGCAAGTTCTGCTGCCCTGACCCTGGGGAGTTGCGCTGCCTGATCCTGGGGATCTGTGCTGTCTGATCCCGGCACATTTTCTGGCCGAGAGCACTTCCCTGGCTGGTGGGGACAAGACTGAAGTGTGGCAGAAGGACACAAGGCCTGGCGCAGCTCCTGCAGGTCCTGCAGCTCCTGCTGTGGAAGGGAGCAGGTTCCCTCTGCACCTTCATTAAGGTTGACTCCTCTTCCTGGGTGATCCAGGAGAACAGAGAAACTTTTTCCTGGAGCTCATGCCACAGCCATCAGCAGCCTCTGGACAGTGGAGCAGGAGAGCACAGCCCAACCCTGGTTACCCGGCTACTCCTGCCCGGGCAGGGCTCAGTTTCCGTGGCAGCATCCCTGACTGCTCCTGTCTCTCATGTCAGGGGTACGCCAGTCCTGTTCCAGGTCTTGCACCCCAATTTCTAGAGTGCTATGGAGCAGTTCAGCTCTTAAATACTTTTTTTGGTTCATACAAAGTAAAAAAATATTTCAGAATAGGATTTGTCAAAAAAAAAACCACTCTAGTATTTCCAAAACAAGAAACAGAGATAAATTTGTCCACTTTTTATCAACTTCAGCAGAAATTCCAGGACTGTCTTGCCTCTTTTCAGACCTTTTCCCCCTTCTTTGCTAGGAGTGCTTTGCCAGCTCTGAAGATCTCCCCTTTCCCCGTGTATCCATCTCCCATCCCATTCCTGGAGCTGCTCTAGTTTGTCTCCCTCTCCTATGCACACAAGCCTTACTTTTATGTGCAATAAGGTGCATCCCGCTGCAATTTCATGCTTTTGCTCAGCACACCCAGAGAAAACTCTCCTCAAATGCAAAAATCACAAACACCAGGTGAAACCAAAATGAGGTCAATATTGTCAGTGCAATACTCTCCTTTGTAGACGTGAATGTTCTCTGCCAACAAGATCTTTAACATTCAATGCCTCTTGAAGTGAAACTATTTCTGCTGAGCTAATTTAGGAGCCATCACAACTCTTAGCTTTCCAAAGCTGGAAATCACTGCTGATGCATACTCCCTTCCTTGCTTTGCTTTCTTAAATAAGGGTAAGTGCTCCTCTGTTTACTTCTGTAAGACAGCAATCAGCCAGCTCTCTGTGGCCTGAGCATTCAGGTTTCTTCTCTTTACTTGTGGGATCACATTTAAAACTCTACTCTGAAAGTACCCTGACACTCAAAGTCAAGTGCTTCTGCTGTTGAAAGCACCAAAATTAAGTCTGTGCTCAGCTCCATCCTTTTGAGCAGGATCGTTACAATGCTGTATTTAATTACATGATCGTATACTAGTTTTTCCACAGAATCCCTACCTCATTCCATGCCTGGGTAGTCATTCAATATTTCCCTTACTCCTCCCCATCCAATGTGTGCTGCAGGCTTTATTTGCTGCACACCATCCAAAACCTCTGTTCACTACAGAATTATTCATTTCCTCTGGGGATTCCTCTGCTCTTTCACTAGGGCTCTGGATGTTTCTCAAATGCGAAAAATTTTATTTACAGTAAACACCAGTTCAGTGACTTTACACTTTCTCCCTTCAGAGCTGAGGCAGAGAGAGGAGCACCACTGTGTGAGAGCCTGGGTTTGGATGCTCTCCTCCCATCCCACGCCATCCCTGGAGTTTGATTTTCCATGGACTTTGCATTTCTTTACATTTCTTTACGTTTCTTTACATTTCTCCCGTTCAAAGCACAGCTCCTCTTGGCTTCATTTCCAAGTGCTCAGCACTCCTGCAAACCTGACCCCAGGATCTCCCACTGGGATCCTGCAAGGAGAAAGGCATAATTAAGCTGAGCTCTGAATTCTGAAGGAAATACAAGGGTAGGAAGGAGCCCACTAGTGCACTTTTTTCTCATGCAATCTTTGGCTTTGTTCCATAAAGGTTGCAGATCTTCCCAGAGAATGAAAGATCCTGCTTGGTTACACAGGCCCTGGAGAGAGCCCAGGCCATGCACTGCACAGAGCTTGAGGGAAGACACAACATTGCTGTGCAATTAAGACCAGTAAAAACCTCACAGCCTTCCTTGCTCTATCCCCTCACCATCCTGCTCTCATCCCCTCTCAGCCTTCAGATACTCCCTAATCCCCCTTGGGAACAATTTTGTCCTTGTGTCGAACCCTGTTCACCTCTTCCACCAGACCTCTCAATCAAAAGCCATCCCTCTCCCTTCCTCACTCACAGGAGCAATTTCCTGGCCTGGAGAGTCTCCTCCAGCCATGGCTCTTAGCTGGAGCAGGGGCCTGGAATCATGGATAATTTTTATCCTTATGGAGATGAGGAAATCATGGGATGTGGGAACTGGCTTCACATTGCTTCTCTTTGGGTCCTTCCTCTGGGAACAGTGGGTCCAGCCTTGGATCAGATGTCTCACATCACACCAGAGACCTGCAGCACAGCAGCATCTGTCACCAAAAAGCACTTGAGTGTCCCAGATCCTTGCTCTGCCCAAGCAGAGACTGAGCAGATGTGGAGCAGGGGAATCTGGCCCTTGGAGCCACAGAGAGTACACAAATCAGGAATGCGCTCAAGACAACAAGGAAAATGCAGAGAGATGCTGCCAGGGTCCCATGGGTGATGTGCAGTGACACAGTCCTGGCTGTCCTTGTGACACCTGTGATCCCAAAGCTGCAGTGGTGGAGAAAAATTGATCCCATCCCCATAATGTGGGGAAACCCTCCCAGCTCTGCCTTGGCTCCTGCTTTTCCCAGCAGGGTTCTCTGCGCTCTTTCTACACTCTGGGATACCCAGCTCTGGTCAGATATAAGAGGTGCCTGAGGACTTGGGATAACAACTGGCCATCCAGCACTGTGGATCCAGCTGAGACAGGGCTAAAACAGTGGCTTAAAACACTAAATTTAACTCAAGTGGCTCCATCACCATGGCATGGAGCATTTCCCATTTTTATTTCCCAGCCACTAACAGCACTTGATATCTGTAGAAGTTTGTATTACCATGGCTCAGGGTTTTGGGAAGAAACCAGAAAGATATTCGAGAGCTCTGCACTGAGACCTGGATGTGTACCCAGGGGTGCATGCCCTGTGGGGCTGGGGATGTGCTCGGGGAGCTGACCCTCATCCCACAGGTTGGAGCAGCAGCTGCTTTCTTATCCTGTAGCATGCCTGGATCCTGCTTTTCCCCGGTGATAGGATCCCCAGGGGACGGGATCCCCAGGGACGGGTGAGCAGACATCTGTCCCTGTTGTTGAAGCAGCCTGAATCAGCTTCTCTGTTTGTTTAGGAAAGGTTTCCTGCTCGCCTTCCCGAACTCCCAGGCAACTGCTCTGACATATTTTCCCTGTCAATGCAAAGACAACACAGTCTGTTGAAACAGCTGCCTGAGCCTGCCAGGTTCTTGGTATTACAGAAACATTTCCAAGGGACTGGCAGGGCAATTGTAAATCCTGTGTGGTCCAGACCAGACATGCAGCTTGCCCCTGGAGAGGCAGAGCATGTTCCCACTTCCAGAGCGTTTACTGAGCTAGTTCTCCACAGACCATGTGGATCAACAGCTGGTGGCAAAGTGACCCTTCTGCTTTTCTAAATGGATGACGGATCTGTGCTGCTCTCTGCTCAGACTGATATCCCATTCCCTGGCTCTTCTGGACACAACCCCAAGCTAAAGAATGACACGGCAGCTCACAGAGGACAATGCAGCTCCTGCAACAGAGGCTGTGGTGGCACTGCAGGAGAGGGCAGTGTGCTGGACACAACAGCGGCTGTGCCTGCCCTATCCACAACGCCAGTATTCCTGTCAGAAGGCTTTTAATTGAAGCCTTATGGTGGACAAGAGAAGCTTTGGAGGAACCTAATTGAAGTCTTTCAGTACCTGAAGGGAGCCTACAAGGAGGATGGGGAGATACTTTATAAGAGGAACAAAGGCTTCCCACTACCAGAGGGCAGGGTTAGATGGGATATTGGGAAGGAATAGTTCCCTGGGAGGGTGGGGAGGCCCTGGCACAGGGTGCCCAGAGAAGCTGTGGCTGCCCCTGGATCCCCGGCAGTGTCCAAGGCGAGGTTGGATGGGGCTTGGAACAGCCTGGGATACTAGAAGGTGTCCCTGCTCATGAGAGGGCTGGAACAAGATGATCTTTGAGGTCCATTCCAACCAAAGCGGTCTGGGATTCCATTTTATACGTGTCACAGGAGAACAACCCCTGATGCTCAATGTGCAGTGTGACAAATTGCACAAAACCTGCTCTGGAGATGAGGAGGCTCAGAGACAACCTCAGTGGTCTCTACAACTCCCTGAAAAATGCTTGTAGTGAGGTGGGGTTTTCTGCCATGTCACAAGTGAAAGGATGAGAGGAAATGGCCTTAAATTGCTCCAGGGGATGTTCAGATTAATTTAAGAAGACGTTTTTCTCCTGACAGAGTGGTCAGGTATTGGAATAATTTGCCCAGAGAGATGGTGGAGTCACCATCTCCAGGAGTGTTCAAGTAGCATCTGGATGTGGCACTTGGGGACGTGGCTAGGGGGGTTATGGTGGTGCTGGCGTGATGGTTGGATGAGGTGATCGTGAAAATCTCTTCCAATCTCGATGAGTCTGTTATTCTGTGCTTCAAATAAACCACTTGCCAAAATGCAGAGCCTCTTTCCCCACCTGTGAAAGACTGTGATGCTTTTCAATGTCAAAGATTTCTCAAAATGAACATAAACAGCTGAATTAGAAAATCACTGTAATTTTGGAGAGAGTTAAATGACTCATTAGTGGATTTTTTACTGCAGGGTGGGCAGAGCAAAGCTGACCAAGAGTTATGTCTAAGGTGGGCGCACCACTGAGCAGGCCCAAGAAATTGCTGGATTTGTGACACCCAGCTGCAGGTTCTGGAGAGCTGCAGCCACACTGTGTGCTCTGGGCAGCAAATCAAGGAATGCTCCAGCAAAATGACACAGCACAGGAAATGCTCTGAGGCTCTTGGCTTCATCCATGCAGTAGAAAATTATTCTTATCTCAGGAATATTCTTAGTTTAGGAACCGATCCTACAGCGAGGGCAAGAGATGGGGGTAGGTGTAGACCTCATGTGCTCATCAGAGGAAAAGCAAAACTTGCCTTCACAGCTGGAGATAAAAAGATAGAGCCTGCTGAGAAAGCAGCAGCTCGTTTGAAACTCATTTAATTAGGTTAAAGGAAAAAAAGGGCGAGGTTTTTTCTTCACAAGCAGTAAATGAAAGATTTCATACATGGACTGCAAGGTCTCTCCCTCCGCAGCAGGGTCTAGGAGCTGCTCTAGGAGCTGAAACTCTGGCAAGTTCTTGATTGTAAAATAGAAGTGCATTTGTGTTCAAGGCTGTGGGAGACCCAGGTCCTTCCAGAGCACTTGACGGGATGCTGGCCACCAGTCTGGGAACAGCAGCTCTCCCAGGCGTGTAACAGAATTTCAGCCAAAGGGCCAACAAGGTCTCGGTGCTCGGACTTCCAGTGAGCCTGGATGTGTCCCAGGAAGGTACCTGAATCCTAGACACATAACCAAAGCACTGGGTGGGATTAGCTTTTCAAATGTAGCTCTGGCCATTGAGACCCTTTCACCTGATGTGTCCAGGTGCCCTGGAAGCCAAGGCAGGGACGTGGGCCCTGACCTGGCTGGACCTGCCCTTTGGGATGGCAGCACTGGAAGGGTGGCACTGCAGCCCCACAGGGCAGCTCTCAAAACACCCAGCAAAACGATGTCTAGGGCTGGTGGTGCATACTTCCCACTCAGCTTTTAGGATGTCAGTCTCAAGATCAGCAAGGTTGGAAGAGATCTTCAAGATCAACAAATGCAACCACCAACACAGAACTACCGTAATCACCCCCAAACCACTTTCCCAGGAGTCCACCCCAGACACCTCTTTGAACACTTCTAGAGATAGTGACTTCACCACCTCCCTGAGTGACTTATTCCAATTCCCTCTATTTAAGCTGAACCTTCTCTTGGTTCAACCTAAGGCCATTTCCTCTCCTTTCATTTGAAACACAGCAGAGGTGATCCAGATTGTTTCCAAACCCCTTGGTATCATGGCACGCTTTAAAACAACCTGATGTTGACCGCTTGTTACCCCGTGTTTATGAAGATACGAATCTGGGAACCACATGGAGAACATCAGTGTGTGTCACGTGCTGGACATCACACCAGAGCAGCACTGTTCCCTTAATGACCTGAAAGTGGGATGTGTTACTGCTGCTTGGACTTTGAACTGGTATTCCCAGCCATGCTCTTTCTCACGAAGTTGGACTGTCAAGGTGGAGCATTTAGGTCCTACAGCCCAGAAAGAAGTTGGATGCAATGGGTGTGGGAACCCGGGACAACTTAAGCACTGATCCTCAGGATAAGAAATGGCAGCAAAACTTGGCTTTTCGAACTTTCCGTCTTTCCCCCAAATTGCCAGGATCTTATTTTGGAAGTGGCCAGCTGCAGCTGTCAGATGTCTGCTTCAGGCAGGGAGTGCTAAATTAGTGATGGAAACCATCTCCACAAGTGTGGGAAGTTTTTCAGAATTAACCATTTGCTGCAGAGAACTCCCAGGCCCCTGAGAGCACCCCTGGACCTTGAGCCATTCACTTACACGACGCTGAGGGACCCTTTCCCAGGGAGCTTCCCAGGAAGAGCTTCCCCTCCACACCCGTGTCCTGTACACACTGGCAGACTTGCACTCTCTTCTGGGTTTTGGTCTCCGAGTCCACCAGAGTAATAGTCCTGCAGGTGGGACTGCAGGCTGGGTGCTCAGGTGTGCAGAGCTCGTGCAACCTGTTGTGGTCCCTGCTTTAGTGGGGCTTCCCTGGGATAGAACTGGCTGCACCCACAGGTCCCTGGATTGGTGAATAGTGGGGTTCTGTGATTACATCATGCTAGTTTTGTGTTCTGTGGCTGTTTTTCCTCTTTTTAAACGTTTTATAAACTGAAAGAATGACAATGCCAAGAGCATTGCTGGTGGGTGAAGGAGACAGCAAGAATTCTGCTAGGCAGTGAGGTGGCACCAGCAGGTGAAACTCACTCACAGCAGAGCCTCCTTGGAACCCTACGCTCCCGGCATGGTGACAAGTTGACAAAGTGACACATGTGCCCTCTCTCACAGCTTGCTCCCCATCCCGGCTTTGCCCATCGGGGCACAGGTCCTTCAGCCCTGCCTGCCCAGGAGACAGATCCCGCAAGAAGAGCTGCCATTCCCACGGGATTGCCCGGAAACCAGCGAGTTCCGAGAGCTCAGAAAACAACAACCGCGTTGAATACACAGTTGGACACAGCTTTGCAGCATCTCCCATATGTAGTGTGGGCCCTGGTCGCCCCCGCGCTCCTCACGGGTTGTAATCCAAGGCAGAGGAGGTCTGGGTGAATCAGTACTGCTGTGGGGGTGTTTCTTGGGCACATGGCAGCAGCACCCAGTCCCATCAGAAACGGGGCAGAGGCTCAAGGTAGTTGCTCTCCAGTACCGTGTATTTCAAGACAGGGTTCTGCTGTTCAAACCTGGGATCTGCCTAAACTGTGTGTGCTGCTGAGGGACCACTGAGCATCAGAGATGCTGCCACATCTCCCCAGGACTTTGCTGTTGGTGCAGGAGCACTGCGAGGCCAGGCTTAGCTCGGAGACCTCAGGAATGTGTGCACAGCAGGGAATGACTTAGAGAGCACTCAGAAGTGTGAGTGGTCCTTAGGAATAAAATATTTACTTGATTAAAATAATCAAGGAAATTTGTTAAAATGAGTTTTAGAAAACTGAATTGTTGGTAAATTCCCAGCAGAGCTGCAGGGTGATGATGCTCCCACAAAGTACAGAATGGGCAGATGTTTTTTTCTTGCTGGCCACCAAGTGCTGAAGAATACCCCCCTCTCCTGTGATGGTGGCCAGGCTGTCTGCAGTACACCAGAAAAACATGAGCTTATAATGATCTTCAAAAGAACCTGGCTCATCAACAACTCTGTCAGAGTGGGTTTAGCTGCTCTGAGGGAAGTGTTATGGACTGAAGCAGAAGGCAGAGTTTAACTGAAGCAGAAGGCAGAGTTTAACTGCTGCAGTGGGTTTCCTCAAAGCTTCCCCCAATCCCACCTGCAGCGCAGGATACTGTCTTGCTTTGGGTTGCAAAGATGATTGTGACAGCAGCCTCAGAGAGCTAATGCCACCCACTGCAGGGAAACGGGGGGAGCAGAAGGGTGCAGGGAGACCTCCACACAGCCATGCTCCAGGTGACAATTTTTGAATGTGTCCTGTCCGCAGGGTAAGCCCCAGCAAAGCTTATTCAGGGTGTGGCATGAGGGCTGAGGGGTATCGCAGCAGACATGCACCATGTCCCCAGTTTTTTTCCAGGATTTGTCCTGTCCCAGGAGGGGACACGGACAGGTCTGCCAGCCCGGCTCCTTGGGACCTCCAAACACACCCTGGGGACAGCCCTGGCACTGAGGGGGCTCATGCTAGTGAGGCTTGCCTGGATGTGAGTGTTGTTCTGGACCAATGGCTGGGAAAGAACAAAAGGAACAGGTCCTGGTGTGGAGCCCTGGGGGAGCCTGAGGAGTTGCCAGCAGCCCTGGGAAAGACAGTGAGGAGAGAAGGAGAGAGAGAAAGGAAGGGGAGCTGGGTTACTGCGGGAGTCGAGGAGGGACAGGGAGCAAGTTAGGAGGAGACCACTCGTGATGATGGCATGGTAGGGATGAGAAGAGGGTGGTGGGGAGATGATTCAAGAGATGTGGGAGGTGGGAGGGCTGAGCTAAAGTCAGTTTGTGACCCATCTGGCTTGTAGAAAGGGGCAGAGAAGTATTTCTTTTGAGAGGTTCTTGCTGAAACTTGCTTAGCTCTGGCTGAAACCTCCACTTCAAAATGCAGGAGGTAAATTTTCCTTCCTGAACTCTTGAGAGTGAAGCAAATCCTGTTGTGATGGATGGTGCCTGCTGTGCTTGTTTGCTGCTTTGTTCCTACACTGCCTATCTCACATCCTGGCTGGGGCACCAACAAAAAGGAGATTTTTGACTGTGCCCATCTACTTCATGTAGGCAAGGGTTGAGGCTCTGGGGAGCAGAGCTTTGGAGATGGGGGCAGGGAAGAAGAGCAAGGCTAGCAGAGAGCTGCAGGCTCCACAAACCCTGGGAAAAGCAAGGAAAAGAAAGGAGGGTCTTGGTGGCATTTGGTGCCCTGCAGAGGAGCCCCATGAGGGGTTGGAAGCACCTGCAAGGCACGGGGAGGTCTCACTGCTGAATACTCACTGAGGTTCCTTGGTTTGCAAAGAATTCCTCTTATTTTTATGCAGGTTAGTGGTGCAGGAATCCCCTTCCCTGCTCCAAACGAGCATCTTTTGCCATCAGGTGGGCACTGAGGTAGCTCATTCCCCACATCCATCCAGCTCAGTCCTCCTGGGGGCCAGTCCCGGAGGGCCAGTCCTGGAACTCTGACTTGGAGGGGAGCACTCTGGCAACGGGAGGACAGAGGGTCTGCCAGCACAGCCTGGTGCTCAGGAGGTACCCGGGGATGTGGGGTGCACAGGGCCATCCTTGCAAAATTGTGACAGGTGCCAAGTGTCCCCATGACGGCTCACATCCATTTTAATGGTTTTCGTAGTGCCTGGAATTCCCAAGGTTTATAAGCCAGTCAAGAACTTCCTGCCAAAACATCCTTCATTTGAAAAATGCTGGCTGGGAACCAGCGTGTGTCATAGTAGTTTTAAAAAATTAATGATAATGATTTAAATAATCGTGGTGTGTTTTGTGTCCGGGGTGGGACTTAATCATGCAGGCTCACCAGGACAGCTGTGCTGGAGAAGAACCTTTTAAAATACGTGAAATCTTAGACCTGAATCTCCCTTGCACGAGAGGCAGCTTTTTGAAGAATACCCTTTGGAATTCCTCTTGGGAAACTCCCTGTTTTAAGGGTTTTTTCTTTTCTTCCAAATTTTTAGTCTCAAAAACTTTCCAAAGGTCACTTTTGCTTTTTGGAGTGATTCTCAAACTGCACTTTTGGTGTTTGCAGGAGTCTTCCAGAGAGCCCTTCCCCTGGGCCATCCCTGTGTGCTGCTGGGACTGTGCCAGGGCCCTGACTCAGCTGGCGTGACACCCTCTGGGATAGGGACAGCTGGAAATGCAGGTATGTGGAGCACCTGAGTGTGAAGATGTGGAGGGGAGAGATGGGAAACTTTTCATTTTAAGGTATGGGGTGGTTTTGGGGGGAGTCCTCGCAGCCTCCTTCAGCTGCTGCTCCACTGGGGTCACAGACTGAGCTGGGATTACAGCTGTGCCTCTGCCCCAGGGGTGCCTCTGGCTGTCCCTGTGTTATCATCTCCACCTGAATAGAAGCAGAAGATGGATGTTTCCATTTTTTCTGCTATGTGGAAGTGTTGGTGAGGATTTGAGGGACCTTGAGAAATAGCAGGAAAGGATGGAGATTTGAGTGGGGAAATCCTCTGGGGTGGGACAGTGTTTCCACAATGGACAAATTCAGCTTTTCCCTTCAGTCTGTCCATGACTGTCTTCTGGGATGGTCTTGGTTAGTCTCAATGATCCTGGAGGACTTTTCCAGCTTCAAAAAGTCTAGGATCCAAGGGGAGTAAGAAGTCTTTCAATTTTGCCTCTCAGCTGAGGCGTACCAGGAAATCTCCCCAATCTGGGATCATTGGGGTCGTGATGAGAAGGATTTTAGACATTCCTCTGATGACGGGACACCGCAGCCTGGGCTGGGCAGGACCTGCACCAGGTGATACTGATGTGCCCTCTGCTCATGACAAACACCTGGGCTGGTAGCGGGCTATCTCAGCTCCATCCAGGGGGTTGCATTGGCTCTGGGTGCCTGCACATGCTACTGTATCATGTTCACTCTTAGATGGACACCAAGGCCAACTTCTCTATCCACTGTCAGCCCCAGAAGTTGCTGCCAGGACAGACAGACCCTCCCAGCAGATACTTCTTCCACAAGTCCCAACAACTTCCCGGCTGCTTTGCTGGGACACCAGTTTGGATATTGGTCCATTTGTGGTCCTGCAAACCCTCCCAGCCTCCAGCACATCAAGGCAGAGCCGAACAGAAACCCCTGAGCCATTGGAGGGACTCTTAGCTTTTGATGTAGCAGTTGCTGTAAATCCTCATTTTGGGTCCTGCTCTCCACATCAACTTGCTGTGTATCCTGAATCAGGAGCCTGCCAATGACACAAGTTTGTCAGAAACAAGTGATTTAGTGTCACTCAAAAATCACCCTCCAAGGTATTAACAAAAGCATCTTTAATATAAATTTTTAAAAGTTTGATTTGACGAAGTTCAGTGACAAGGTTCCCCCTATTAATCTATGGGTGAAACAAAAAGGAAAATCAAGTAAAAATCGAGCTGGAATGGTTGACATAGCAGTTGAGCACCTGGTTGAATCCTAATAAGATTACATGAGATGGGAAAAGGATGTGTGAGACTCTTTTTACCCACAACTTCCTTTGCTCCTTGATATGAATGAGAAAAGCCATGGCTATCCATGTGTATTCCGTGTTCCAAGCTCACATGATGGAAGTTCACTGGGTCTCTCTGTCCTTGATGGGTTTCCTAAAGGAGTTCTTGGCCCAGCTCAGGGCTTTCCCTCCTCTGGAGCCTGGACCAAGCTCTGCAGCTTAGGCTGAGGGGGCTCAGTACACATTCATATCTGTCCTGGAGTGCTTGGAAGCGCTCAAGTGTACTGCTTAAACTGGGGTCCCTGTGGGGAAAGCTTAAGCTGGAAATTCTTCTCTGAGCTCTGAGCCCTTCCTTGTCCAGCTCAGTCTCTGGGGACCCAGTCTCTGAAGACCCAATCTCTGAAGACCCAGTGTCTGAAGAGCATCATTCCTGCGGGGATGCAAATTCTTAGGTATTGACGCTCATCCTCCGGCTCTCCCTTTGAGTGCCTGTTGTGCTGCTGAGATTTAGAACCCCTGTCTCCAGCTTAGCAATCCGTGCTGGCTGCAGCTCCTCCCTGGCTGCTTGCCCCCTCGGCTCCCGTGTGCAGCTCACGTCCTTGGTTTAAATCTCCCTTTAAAAACACACCTGTTTTCTACTGCTGTTGCAGCAGGATTTTAACTGTATATGTATTACATGTCTTTAAAATTTATGCAACTCATTTTTTTATGTGCACAGCTCTGCGATAAGCCGTGAAAGGTGTGCTATAAAAACGTGTAATTGCACTGTATTTTTTTTTCCCCCAGCACATGGCGAAAACAAATTTTTTTCCCAGGGAATTATGTGCTGGAGGAAGAGAGGGAGAAGAGGAAGAAGGAACACCAATGGATTTGGCAGAAGCAGAGTACAGGGCTGTCTTGCTCTGCATTCAGCCGGGTGCTGCAGGAGGAAGGAAAGTTGGAGGTCTCTTGGATATGTGGAGCAGCTCCAAGAGCGGACACTCAAACCTGCTGAGCCCCTTGTTAGTGCCCTGCTGCTCCCAGAAAACCACTCACCCACCAGCCCCATGGAACAGACACTCGGTACAGGGGTTAATTGGGATAGAGTGGTGCAGATCCACACGATGCTGGTTCCCATGCCTGGAGGATGAGGGTTCGGGAGTGCTGTGCTGGGGGTTCTCCAGACACACTCCAACCCGTCAGAGAGCAGTGGAGTGTCTGCTGGAGGAGTGTTTTTTTTGTGGGTCGCAGGGGCAACGGGAAGCTCCCTGTTCATCTCTCCTGACCAGTCTATGAAGTGTTCATCTCCATCAGGAAGAGTCCTTGATGATGGAAAAGGCCATTCCCAGTGAGGGGGCTGCTGCACATCAACATCACCTTTGTTCTCCCAGGCAACAAGTGACAGACAAGGGAAAACTCTCTCAAATTTTGCCAGGGGACGTTCAAGTTGGATATTAAAAAATATTTCTTCCCTAAAAAAGTGTCCAGGCACTGGCACAGGCTGCCCAAGACAGAGGTGGAGTCACCATCACTTAAGGTGTTCAAAAAAGGAGTAGATGTCACAATTCATGAAACCGTTTACTGGCCATGGTGGGATTTAGACAAAGGTTGGACTTGATAATCTTGGAGATCTTTTCTAATTTTAATGATTCCATGATTCTATAAAAGTGGCAGGATAAGCCTGGCAGATCTTCGTTCCCACGCCCCCGTGGGAAAGCAGGGGAGCTCAGGGGGTCCGCTCACAGTGTGGGCAGCACTCAGCACAGTAGGCATGTCACATCCTTTTCCCTGCTTTGAGACTGGGGGACCAAAATCTACATAACAGAATTATAAATTTCTCAGGTGAAGTGCAGATCTAAGCAGAGCTGGCTGAATTGACATCTCTTACTTCCTTGCGTTCACCAAACCATGGTGCTCCAAGCATGGGATTCCCTGGAGGCTGTCCGATCCATGGATATCTTCCAGCATGGGGAGGGGGAAGAGATCAATCATAATGGTGTATTTTACTGACTGCTCCCAGCAGATGGTCCTACCAATTTGCAGTTCTCTGCCTGCTTTAACACGTTGAATTACAAACCAAACAAAGCCAAACATAAGCCTTTTAAACAAATATCAGCAGCCAAATAGCCCCTGAGGAAGGGTTCAAATGTCTCTGCAAGGGCCACCTGCTCTGCCTTGTCCAGTGAGGGGCTATGACCTCCATGCTGCTGCTCCCTCCACACCACCAGGGCCATGTGCTGGCTGGGCCAGTCTGGGCTCCCAGATGGGGGAAAACCCAGCAGCTTTCCAGGAAATAACAACTTTTTGAAGGGAAACTGTCCCTCACAGATGCTGCAATAACAAAAGCCCCAGATATGCCTGAAGATAGATGAGGAACCTCTTGACGCTTCAGGGATTCTGCTCTACTCTTTGACCCCAGAGATGATCCCAGCTGGGAGCTCACCCACCCCACAGAGTCGCTGCTCATTACACTGTCTGTTTAGACAGGTAAAAGGTGAGAGTCACCAAGGGGACCTGCTGAGCATAATTCTCCGTTGTTATTACCTCCCAAGGCCCGCCCAGAGGAGGCTGTTCTTCTGACCCTTGCCCAGCCCTGGCAGCAGAGCCAGGCTGCACCACTTCCCCAGTGTGCCCAAGTGCGCTTTGGACACTGCCAGGGATCCCGGGCAGCCGCCAGTTCTCTGGGCACCCTTGTGCCAAGGCCTCCCCCATTGTCCTATCGCTGGAGCTATCTTTTCGCTATGCACAAGACTACAGATATCTACGCTTCTTTTGTCCAAAATAACTCACAAATTACCAACCAGCAGCTTTTCTCCTGCCTCACTGCCATCCTAATATTTCACAGGAGCTGTACAGTGAGCAGAAAAATCCTTCACTCCCTTCCAGGAAGATTTCCATGATGATGTGCATCCCTCAAGATAGGTTTTATAGAGTTCTGAAGAGGCAAGGCCGTCCTGGAAACAGAGATATTTTATTTTCTCTTTGCTGCAGTCCCTAGCAGCGTCTTCCCTGCTTCTTACTCCTGTTTCACTCTCTGCTGTAAAACATCTACCAGCAAGATGCATCCTGAGTGGGGTGGTCCCTGTATGGTTTGTACCTACAATAAATGAGCTCTGTCTTTCCTATTTGTGGTATAAACACAAACCAACAAACAACTTTGGGAAGTGGGAGTTTCCCCCAAGTAATTGCAACAATATGGTGAGCAAAAACATGCATTAGTGAAAAAAACCTCAGAACTTGAAACGATTAATCAATTTTAGCTCCATGAAACTTTGGTCATATAGCTCTTCACTGCTGGTAATGGAGCAGTGATTGCCTGATACTGTCTTCATGTGCAGATTTCTTCTTCAAGAAGAGATGTAATGGACATTTTAATATCTATTGTGTGGCAAAGGCAAATAACTTGCAGAGGATGAAACTGTCCTTGACAGATGCGATCAACAACAGGCAGCGCTTGCCCTGACCAAATATCTGCACTGCTGCTGTCACATCTCTGCCACGTTAATATTCCTCTCCTGATTTATCTTTGGATGCAGGCTGAGCCCTGGGACATGGTGGTCACACACCAACAGGAAATTTCTGCTTGTTTCCACGCTGGAAACTGAACCTACTCATAAAATGCAAAGTTAAAAATCCTCTGGGAGCTGCCACAGCCGTCAGTGATGCAAGTCAGGGTCAGCTCGATGTGGAAAGAATACTGCGTGGGGAAAGGTCCAGGCACTGGCATCCAGGTCTGACTTGGTCTGTCTGCGGTCCCGCACCCTCGGAGGTGTCTGCGCAGTGGGTGCAGCCCCACCTCGGTGTCTGTGGTCCTATGGAACATGAGTCAGAACTTACCTCTGTGACATCCTGCTGACAAAGACCACTACGACACACCCCTTGAACCACAACCCCCTCTTCTGTCCAGCTCTTAGCAGCTGATCCCCTACAATGGTTTGGAAGAAGCAGAGCCCTTGCTCAGCTCTTGGGACGTGGTTGGTGGAACCAGCCCTAGGTGATGTCTCATCCATCCCGTGGCAGCGGTGTGAGCACTGCCTGGCAAACCCACTGGGGTTTGTGTGCCTAGACGCTAGACGAGGTTAAGAGAAATGATCAGAGCCGTGCAGCAAAGAGGATGGCTGGGCATTTGATTACCAGACTGGAGTGACAGAGAGCCAAGGCAGATGATTCCCAGCTTGTGTGTGTTGCTAACTCCTTACTTGGGACTCATCACAAAGCAGCACCCACTGCTCAAACTGCAGCTAACTGAAGAATCAAGACTCTACTTTAAGCCTGGGGGTTGTTTGAACCTTTTTTATGAAAAAGGAGCACAGACCCTGATTAGTGACAGAAGTGAAGGGCTAAGGGCACCCTCAGCAGGTTTTCAGGAGAGAGCAGCTGAGTGGTGCAGTGACACACTGAGGACCACACAGAGGGGCCTGGAAAACTCATGTGGTTTAACAAGACCAGCTGCTGGGGTTTGTTAAGATCCAATTATTAAAATCACTAGGGAGATGCCTCTGCCCGAGTTAAGCTGCAAACGAGACGTGCCAAAGCCAATAGCATGGATTTATTTTTGAAGAGTAAATATTAGGTAGACAGAGAGAAAAAGGAAAGGAGAGGAGGCAGGAAGAGTAAGAGTGAGAGAGAAGGAAAACAGTATCCCCACTCTATAGATTCTGACAATATCTTGTTGATTTATTCCAGTCTTCTCACTCTTTGCAGTCTATAGCCATTGAGTGATGAGGGGAAAGAGCCCCGAAAACACAATAACTCTTGGGTTTATATTCGCTCAGGTTCAGCTGGGAACACCCAGGTACCTCCCCCAGGGAGTTCATGCTGGATGATGTAATGGTGTGGATCATGGAACTTCAGGGTGATGTAATGTTATGGATCATGGGACACCTGGATGGTGTAATGGTGTGGGTCACTCTTCAGAACTCTGAATCCTTCTAAGAAGCCACAGCTACCTGTTAGGTCAGTGTCGTTGACTCCATCATGGCCCATCAGAGAGGTAAACCTTCATCCTACTTGTGAATATCCTGGTTCTTCTTAGAGGTGTGTTCACAGCTGAGTTGTTATGATAAGAAGAACTTATCCCACTTCGCAGGGTTTGCCTCTTAGGTTCTTCCTTTATCTCGGAACTCAGTCTGGAGGCTCAGGTGTGTTCACCGCTCTGCACCTGGGGGCTGCTCTTCATCGCGAGTAGAGCACCAAGAGTTTTTTGGAGGCTTCGGCACTGACAGCCCCGGTTGTGACAGGTCTGGATACTGCAACTCGAGAAGTGTTCGAGTGATCAATCACAGCCCAGCCCAGTCGCTGTCACTGCTGTACCTGGGGTAGCCGCCGGGATCAATCCAGTATGGGGAAAGAGGGGATGGAGCAGCCCTGCCAAGAGAGAATTGGGAGGCGGATGAGAGGCTGGCCATGTCCCGTCCTTGTGTGCTGGGACCCCAAACACCCAAGCCTGGGTTGATCCCAAGGGTGGGCAACAAGGCCGGGGGTGGGGGGAGGATTTTGGCCTTCTGTCCCGCTCAGGTGAGACCTCACTAGTAGAGCTGCCCCAGCCCTGGGGTGCAGCACAGGAGAAACCTGGAGCTGCTGGAGAGAACCCAGAGGGGGCACCAGGATGATCAGAGGGATAGAACAGCTCTGCTGGGAGGAAAGGCTGGGAGAGCTGGTGACGAGAATCTTTGGGGTTATCTCAATATGGCCTTCCAGGACCCGATGGAGCTGACAGGAGAAATGAAGAAGGACTATTTACAAGGACATGGAGGTACAGGACAAGAAAAATGACTTCACACTAGAAGAGAAAAGGTTTAGATTGGATATTGGGAAGGAATTATTCCCTGGAAGGGTGGGGACCCCCTGGCACAGAGTGCCCAGGTTGTAGCTGCCCCTGGATCACTGGCAGTGTCCCAAGGCCCGGCTGGATGGGGCTTGGAGAAGTTTAGGACAGTGGGAGTTTTACCTCCCCATGACAGGAGTGGGATGAGATGGGCTTTAAGGTCCAACCTAGAACCATTCAATGATTCTAGGATTCTGATATCTGGAATTTCTCATGATTCTTGTTTTGGCTCATTCTTTATTTAAGAAAATACTGTGGCACTCATCGTCTCTGCTGGGAAAATTGCAGCCATCACTGGACACCTGTCCTCCAGAAATGCCTCATTCATTTTAACTGAGCCCTCTCTGGTACAAAAGGCATACTACCACCGGAGGTCTTTGTTACGTAAGACTCCTTGTGACAGTGGGGCTGTGCTGGGGCTCTCTGGGCACTACCTAGGACACCCCATGTAAGCACAGCACTGACATGGGAACGCGGGGCTGAGGCAGTGAACGCTCTCATCTTGCCATATAAGAGGGCTCCTTTGGGAAATGTCACCTCTGCTATTTAAAGCTTTTTTTTGGATAACTGCATTATTCTCAAGCCTGTCACAATACTTCATAAATCACATGAGGTGAGTTTCTTACACAAACATCCCTCTGTTCTTTTAACTTTGTAGTTTCCAGATCACCCCTGGCATTGTGTACAGATTAGAGAGAACACAGCTCCAGAAGTGGCACAGAGATGAGAGTGGTGGTGCATGGCTTCTGCAGCCACCTCTTCCTGCTCAGACAAGACGTCTCTTGGGGTCCCACTCATGGTGTATCATTGAACTTAATGCTGATTCCGAGACAGACTCTCTTGTCCCGCCCGGCCGTGCCCAGCCATGCCGTGTGCAGGGACAGTCCAGGGCAGTGCTGGGCACAGAGCTGCTACAGTTCTGCTCGTGCCGGTCCCATGGTGGCATGTGTTCCCTATGTCCCCATACTACTGGACCTCGTGTCACCTGAGCCACCATACATCCCTCTCTGAGCCGGTTCTGTTCCCTCTTGGAAGAAGGTTCCAGGAAGGCTCATGTAGCTCATTAGATCTGCTCCTGCCCAGGTGTTTCGTCCATCTCTGTCAGAAAGGAGGATTAAAATGTGTGTCACCTCTCAACCTTTAGCCACTCTTCTGGAGCTCTCAGCGCAGCCTCTCCTGCTCTCTCTGCATTGCCAGTGCCAGCTGCAGGAAGTGAGGGTGAGGAGCCTCACATTTACAGTTACTCTCCATCAGCCCAGAACAATGAGACACCCACAGGCTCTTCACTGCCATGTCTGGCCCTCTGAGACACTCCAGATTTTGAAGCAAAGTTTTTCATAGCTGGAAGAATACCTTTCTGAGAACTAGGATGTTGAGAGCTGATTACTGTGGGATTACTAATTAGGGTTAGGAGGCAAGTACCCATTCAGCAGCACTGACGAGGACTTCGCAACCTGTGCTGATCAGCTCCTGTGTTCCACCACCTCTTGAGAGCCCGTGGTGGATACCTCGTCTTTTGTGTTTTGCACAAGGAAAGCAGAGTTATAAATGAACATGTGAATTATAAAATCAGAGAATGGTTTGGGATGGAAGGACACTAAAGCCTATCCAAGTTCCACCACTGCTATGGGGAGGGACATACCCCACTAGCTCATGTTGCCCCAAACCCCATCCAGCCTGGCCTTGGACACTGCCAGGGATCCAGGGGCAGCCACAACTTCTCTGGGCACTCTGTGCCAGAGCATCACCACCCTCCCAGGGAAGGATTTCAGTGTTCACAACCATTATAGCAGGCATCTGGTAAGAATTATTTTGTAACTTCTGTCTCCAAGGACCACAAATTCAATACTGGGTGGACTAAGTAGTGTTGTGCTAAGCTTGTGCTCCGTGCCATTAAGCAATGCAAAAAAACTGATAAGGAAATGTAGCAACGGTGCATTAGTATAACTTTTCGGGACTGTGGAAAAAAAAAACATTTCTGGACGAGATGGTTAAGGTTACACCCATTCCGCTGAAACCAGTCTGGTTTACAAATAAACATTTTGTGAAAACAATGTAGTATTTTTTACTAACAGGGGTGTAGAACAGGTGTGAATAATTACATTATTTGCTCTCTCCAAGTGATGCCCTGCTCTCCCAAGAGGAGCATCTTTAACAGGTCCAAGTGGAGGTGGAGATGCCAGGTCCCATACTCGACGAGGTGACTAGGGCTCTGTAGGATGTTTTAGGCTTTTTGGAGATATTCGCTCGTTTGCAAAGCTTGTGCCATGGTGCTCTCTTGTGTTATCCCTCTTCCCTCTAACAGGCATGTTCCAGGCACAGTCCACAACAAATTCTCTAATTCACCATTCAGATTCTTCAAACTGAAGCAGAGTAAGTTTAGATCAGGTACTGGGAAGGAACTGTTCTTTGGGAGGGTGGGGAGGCCATGGCACAGGGTGCCCAGAGATACTGTGGCTGTCCCTGTATCCCTGGCAGTGACCAAGGCCAGTTTGGATAGGGCTTGGAGTAGCCTGGGCTAGTGGGAGTTGTCCCTGCCCATGGCAGGGGTGGCACTGGCTGGGCTTTAGGGTCCTTTCCACACAAACTATCCTGGGATTCTCTGTTTTTATAAATGTTCTCTTTCCTCAAGGGGACTGGAGTTGGGAAAAACACTTGTGGACCACCTCTGTCTTAGTGCAATATCAGCTCCACTTGGGCCATTCCTAACAGGATTTTTCCTATTGTGATCTTAAATCCTACCAGGGAAAGGGCTGCTCTGACCTTGCCATGTGTTCTTTGTCCATTCCTTGCCTTCCAGACGGCTGGATTTTCCTGACAGCTGATCTGCAAAGGTACATTTAACATCATGGTTTCTAGCTCCATCTGTGGTGGGGAAAAAATTGCTTTCTTTTCCTTCACAAAGATTTCATCTCCTCCTTGACTTGTCTTCTGTCCTGCCAAACTGCCAAAGTCTTGCCTATTGGGACAAGTTTCCCTGATCGAAAGCAGTAATTCTCTTTTGAACACACCCCAAATGACCCTTTGCTTTCTCAAAAGAGAGAAAACTTATTCCAGCTGCTTCTTTAACAGTGGAGAGTAGGAGGAAGAGTGTATGTCTTCACAAGTGATACCCCCGTCCATGGCCTCAGAATGAAAGGGCCTTTTCTTGGCTCTGCTTTGTCTTGTTGACTCATTTTCTCGCAGAGAGACCTCCAAGCAACCTTCCTCTCAAGAGCTGAAACACTCACTCTTCTTCCTGCTTTATTAAATCGAGTTTTCTTTAATTCATGGAGAGATTTGGAATTTGAATCCTGTCTTTCTGCTACACAAGGTATCTCAAAACTATGTTATACCTAGTAAATGAAATAAGCCTGCTATTTCTTCCTCTTTCTTACGATCTGGGTCATTAATTAGAACATATAATAGTGCTGGAGTCAAGAGGGACCCCCCCCCCAAAGAACTCTTCCCTTCCTTGGAATTAATGAAATATTTAACTAGAAACGGTGGGCAGGGCAGAAAATTTCAAACTTCCTGCTTGTCTGACAAACAGGAGGCCATTTTTTCAAACCTTTGCAGGTCATCTTGAGGGTGCCTGAATTATCGATTGATGGTGAGGAGGAAGGACCAGAGGCATTCTCTGAGAATGAGGCACAGCTAATTTAAACTTCTGTATTAATTATATATTAGCTCTGAAGTAACCTGCACCCTGCCAGCTTTTTGGGCACTGCCTGCAGATTTTGTGTTAAACTGCCCTTCTTCAATTTTGTAGGAAGAGTATGCCTAGAATAGGGTTTTCCTTTTTTCCTCCTTTTTTCTCCGTTTCCCTTCCCCTTCTCCTTCCCTTTCCCCTTCCGCTTCCTCTTCCCCTCCTTTTCCGTATTTTTTCACCCGGCTGTACCTGTGCTTTGGACTCATGAGCAGTGGTTTCCATGAAAAGTGCTGCTGTTGTTTATAATGTCAGTTAACAGCAGTTTGAACTTCCCCATCTTCCTGACCCTGCTTGCAGTTCAGTCTCATTTGTCCCACCAGTGCTTCAGACATCCCATGCAGAGCTTCCCTCCTGCCTTTCCAACAGCTTCTTCACCATCCTGTGTGCAGGACACTGCCCTTAGCTCATGGTTTGGGAGGCATCTTCAGGCTCAGCTGGTGGATTAAGGTGGAAATATTTATTTGGGAATGTTTTTAAGGACCTTCATTTTCTGCAGTGGGTCCAGGGGCTGGAGAGCCCTGAGTCCTCTAACAGGGGAAAGGGAGTTCTGGCCACCCTGCGATGAGTGATGACCGCAGAGAGATGGAGGGTCCTCCCTGCATTTTTCATTCAGGGTTCATGGGATGAACTCCTGCTCCGGGGGCTCTGTCAATCACCCCAGGCTGGGGGCAGAGGAGGAAGATGACCACCTTCATCACAAGTTCGAGCCTCTGCAGAGCTTTCCCTGACAGAGCCTGTAATTTGCTCTCTTGACTTTGTCGCCAGCACAGACAAGGGCAGCAGAGAGTCTGCCTGGCTTGAGCCTGTGTGTTCTAAGAACAAAATTATATTCCGCCAGTTTTCCTGAAACAAGGCAGCAATGTTGATTTTATTGAGGGTGATGGTACTCAGCACTAATCCTGTGGGATGGTGTCACTGTCCAGGGCAAAAACACTACTGAGCTCGAAAAAAAGGGTGCAGCAACTCTCTGAGAGGAGTTGGTCCATGTGATGCTGATAATGAGGCAACGTGAGGGCTAGGGGCACTGGCACGACATGGCTTTTGTGGATCCTGTCAGATTCTAAATTTATAAGTTAATTACTGGGTGTAGCCTTGCTTAAGGTTAAAGCAGACAGCAGATGAACAGTTGAGGGGTTTGTGCTGGGTCACAGCCATGCAGTCTGATATTGCACAGTAATTCTGTCATGTAAAATATACCATTCTGCGCAGGCAATGAAATTTGAGTGCAAAATGTAAGTGTCAGGGGCATAGAAATAAGCTTACCCATGGGAAAAATATTGTTAATATGGGGCAAGTGCCCAGGTTAAATAAGTCAAACAGATTAAAGGACAAAAAGCTGAGCTTTCAGTTAATCCAGTCTAGGTGTGTATTTCCAACAGTAGATTCACAGTGATACTGTGCACACTTGGCCTCTGGGATTCAGCAGTTGGCTGGATATTTCCAAATGTTTTAGCACAGAGTGGGCAGCAGGGACAGGGCATCTCCAGGCGGCACCAGGCCCTCGACATATTCCCAGCAAAGGGCTAATCCCCAACATGAATGTGGTTACAGTTTCCATCTCTAAAGAGCTGAGAAGGGTTCTGAAATGCTGTGGCAAAATTCCCAAGGGGGAAAAAGTGGCACCAGAGCTTGATCCTTGAGCAGAAAGCAGCAGTCTTTCCCTTTATCACCCTGGGATTTGGCCTGGAGGTCAGACCTAAGTTTGCTCTCACTGGAGTCTCTGGGAGCTGTAATACCTCTTGGTCCGCCCTCCTGCCTGAAGGATATGCCAGTTCCAACTCCCTTACCTGCCAAGGCAAGAGAGCCATGAAAGGTCATTTCAGAATTTTTTGTGTGAAGTTTCAGAATATGAAATTTAACAGAAGGCACTGACAATACAAATAGCCATGGGAGGTTCCAGCCCAGGCACTACAGACATGCACACAGGATAGATGAGCCTTGCCATGCTGAGAGTTCTTGGTGACATCCCGCTGAAACACCTTGAAATAATACCTTCAGACAGGCAACCTCAGAGTAGGGAGCAGCAAAAGGAGGGAAGCTGAGCTCAGGAGAGGAATCAGTTTGCTGGCTCTCTCCAGTATAAGTACAATGACTCTTCTGCCCCACAGCAGGGTGTCAGAGAACCATAAAATCCCAGAGTGCTTTGGGCTGGGAGGGATCATAAAGGCCATCCAGTGCCACCTCTGCCATGGGCAGGGACATTTTCCATTATCCCAGGTTGCTCCAAGCCCTGTCCAGTCCGGCCTTGGACACTGCCAGGGATCAAGGGGCAGTCAGAGCTTCTCTGTGCACCCTGTGCCAGGGCCTCCCCACTCTCATATGGAACGATTTCTGATCCAAACCCCCCTCTCCCGTCAGGACCCTGAGGGTCCTCTGCTCACCCCTCCCCTCAGACTTTTCCAGGAACCTCCCTGCTGGACTCTGCCACATCCTTCAGCAGCACTTGCATTCAGAGCCTTTCCCATGTCCTGAAACATCAGCCAAACACTAAGCGGGACTCAATTACTGCTGCATCAGGAGCCAACAGAGACCCACACTGGTGCTCCCTGCCGGCCGGGTTATCAGGAGAGCCCGGGCTGGTTTGTGGGGACGCCCGTTCCAAACAGCCTGATGGCAAACATGGTGCTCTGGAGCGGCAGAGGAGACAAAGAAAGACAAAGAAGGGCCTAGCTGGTCCATTGTTTCGGAGACTCTTCCCAGAACACACAGTGTCCTGCCGGGTGGGATCCAAAGCAGGTTTCAGGGTACAGCCAGTCTTCAGAAAATCACTGCCGGTTTCTCTGCTGTCCCTCTACTATCCCTATTAGTTGGCTTCTCCCAGCCCTCTCCAGCACCTCTCTTTCCAGAGCTCATCAAGAAATAGAAAAGCAAAGCTGACTGAAGCTGACAAGACTTTTTCTTGGGGAAAAGAAGGGAGAAAGTAGGCAATGGCTCCATCAAAGGCTTTTGTTGAAGCCACACATAGGGAAAGAGCTGCCCTGTACGATACCTTTCGGTATTAAGAAAACATGAAACAAATTAAGAGCTATAATCAGCTCAAGAAATTTATTGCATTTTTGACACTGATTTTGTTGAGAAATGCTCAAGATTCCTTTAAAAGTGTTGCGGGTTTATTGATTATGAAAAATGTCAATATGTCACGTGCGAAATTAACTTCGCCCTTTTTGCCATCCATACAGTATTTGCCTCTCTTTAAAGAGGACATTAATTAAATTTACCCACTCACTCCCCTAGCTCGTTTTCCCAGTTAAAATATTTTAATAATATGATGATCCCAAGTCTGTGTTGTTTTTGTGATAGGAGAGATGAAGGACAGCAGAGATTTCTTAGAGATTCAACATAACTTCCAAGGGCCTTTGGAGCTGTGTATCAGGGTAGTGTGAACAAGAGCGCAGCAGAGGCTGAAGGTGCCTTTTTCCCTTGCCTGCCTTATCCCGGCCTCTTCTTTGTTGTAGGGAGAAAAAAACCTCTTTAGCAGAAGAAAGAGAATGAGAGCCCTGACCGCCCCAAGGCTGTAACTAACAGCCTGTGAAGGTTGTATCAGTATTCACATGGTGGTTGTCCCTTCTGTGGTTTACTTTTTTAGCCATTGCACTGAAGATTCACAGAGCTGTTGGTGTGCTGATGTGGTCAAAAGCCAATACGGGCAGTTTTCCTGTGGTTTTGATTTTATTAGTGCTTAAGAAATAGCTGTGGCATGATTAGGTTAGGCTTAAAGACTGCATAACTGCTAGATCTGGGATGGAATCGTTGGCTCTCCATAAGCCTTTAGCACAGTCTCTCCTAAATGGGTCCCACAGGTATCTCCCAGGCTGCCGAGCTGCTCAGCATCTTTAGCAGTGATCTTAAAGAAAACAGAAAATCATTACTTATAAAATATGAAGACGACACAGTGAGACTCCTGAAGCAGTAAATAACTGCAAGAATAGAGTAATCAAGTGTTGGTGTTTATATTACTTAACAAATTGGAGTGAAAAAAACAGCCCCTGGTTCAACGCAGCTAAATGCCTGGCTGTAAACGTGGGCCACGAGAAGTACACGTTGTGCTCACAGGGTTGAGGAGAGGAGGTGGCGGGAGCCATGTCTTCAAGAAGATCATGAGTCTGTGAGGGAAATCCATCAGGATTATGAGCTTCTCCTTTTCTGCCATGATTAAGAGTGGAGGTGTAATAGGCAGAAGTAGACCAGCTTCAAATTTAATTTCAAACAACTTTATAAAAAGGAAATAGTAAAAAAAAACTGAAGATAATTTTTCTTGAGAGTATTTTTGACTAACAAAGGAAATGGTTAGTTTTCCAAAATCTGAGTGTTTTGTCTTATTTGGGAGGATGGAGAAACTGGAAATCAAACATCAGATGGGAACCATTCCCGTTCCCTTTTTGGGCAGCTGCATTTAAATCTGAGATCAAAGGTATGAAGTGGAAGGCAGCAGAGCTCTTTAAGCAGGGGCTGCTGTCCTTGGCGAACAGAGGCCTGGGCAGAAGTATAGATGAACACCTTGTTCTCAGCCTGTGGAGGCGAAACACACAGAAAGGGAATTAAGAGGGAGCAAAAAACCCCGTACCCATCCTGTCAGCCATGGAGCCATGGAGAGGGAAGCTAAAGGGAAACAACAGCTTATCTCTGCCCAAGAGACATTAATTACTTAATGAAAAAAATCCAAGCCAGCTGGAGCTGATGCATTTATGTTGATATTGGGAGACCTTCATACAGTAGGCCTGGGTTCACTTTCCAACTGTGATGTGTCCTTGTCCAAGCCCAGGCTCTCGCCCTCCAGTGTGGTGTGGGCTCTGCCAAATCCGCTGGATGCATTTTCCCCTCTCCATCAGTTCTGGGAGCTTTCTGGACTCTCTGATTTTCCAGTAACTTGCACGTGTCAGTCCCGTCTTTGGAGACCTCTGCTGTTCATTGGCCAAGAACACTGGGGTGAGGCTGGTCTTGGCGGTGTGATGCTTTGGCTTTGTCTGTCTCCATCCTGCCAAAGTGCCCACGGACCCCAAAAATGCTCTGCACCTGGCAGAAAGGATCCTTCCGGTCATTGACGGCTTTGCATTCCCGGCTTGCTCCGCACCATTGCAAAAGTGATCTGGTCAATCACGTGTCCAGGTATAAACCACTACCAGAAGCCCTGGGGAATAGTAGACGGATGGCACTGCCAGGAGCCAGGCAGTCACAGGAGCCTCTCTGCACCCAGCAGGACAAGAAAGGTTTACTAAGATGATAGGCTTTCTGATGTCAGGGAGAGCTTTGTGAACAATCAGAGGATGCAGAGGAGCTGGGGCTTGGCGAATCTGATGTAACCTTTCTGATCCAGAAAGAGGCAAAAAAATGAAGAAATCTTTGCCTTCGTGCAGATTTTGGGACGTCACAGCAGCAGAAGTGGGGAAAGTGTGTAACTTTTTTTCCTAATGAGGGGCTTTTCTTCCCAGGCTTTTCCTTCATGCCTTTCCTCAAGAGCTATATTTTCTCAGAAGATATCAGCTCTCTGATTTGTAAGGATTAACGTTCCTGAAGCTTTTTGCAGAACTAACCGGCGTTACATGTTCTGTGCATGTCTCCTCCCAGCAGTTACTCATTGTTCCTGCCCACGTGGGGCTGTTCGAAAATCTCACAGAAAAATCTGGGGAGACACCTGGGTGACGAAGTTATCTCTGAGCATATGTGTGCATGTGGAGCAGCAGTTCCTCTGGCCATATGATTCCAGATCTCCCCAACGGAGAGACCCATCACATCTCTCTGCTTCCTAAAAGCAGAGAAGGAGGATGATTTCACAACTATCTGAGGTTGTCAGTTTACCTGAGAGGCTTCCTCCCAAAAACTCAAACAATTCTCTCTTTGTTGGAGCCACATCATTTCTCCTCCTAATGGGGGAAGTGGTTTGGTCTGTCCATTGCAAAGTGTTCCTGTGGTAGGGAGAGCTCTGTCCTGTCACAGAGGGACAACAAGGCCGGCAGAGTACTAGACCCTTGGTGTATCCAATCCACTTTGTCTGCCAAGGTACCCAGTTTATGAAATGAATTGTGCCCCTGATAGATCAGTTTGGGCACACAAGAGGGAGAAGTGTGACGGGAGGACAGCAACAGTTTTGCTCTGTCCTCCATCCCTTAAAATCGCCGTGTACCTGTCACTGCCCATACCCGGCCTCAGCCCCTTCCTACGCAAACACTTCGTGGTAATCCCTACCCAGCAGATGTTGAGCAGGACGATGGGAGGGTGTTTCTGGTATGAAGAGAGGTTATTAACTTTTTAAGCAGGCCCTGATCTGCACACAGAGAAGCGCAGGATGTGAAAAACACTCCAGACTAACCTGCCTCTGCAGATGGACACATTTGCCTTTTCTAGACAAGTTCTCACTCGTTTCCAGAGAACAGCTCGTTATCCTCAGGCTGGTCCTTGCTTCCAGTCAGTATCTCCTAAGCAGAATGCTTTTTTTTAACATATGTAGTGTTGCTGAACCCCCCAATCCTCAGTAAATTAAGTCCAAATCTCCCTGTTAAGACCTCCGTGCCCTATCTCTCAGTGCAGGGTGGTATGGATTTGTATCTCTTTAGAACTGGGCTAGTTTGAAGTGCTCGGGGCTATCGGATTTGTGCTCCCTGAGCAGCATCTGCCGATAATGATCAAGTGCATCTTGACCTTCTCCATGATAAATGAAGCAGAGTGAGAAGCTGCAACACATTATCTTGATTCCCTCCTGCGCCTTCTCAGGTTTATTTGTGCCATCCTGTCTTGGGACTCAGTATTCCAACAGTGCTAAAATCAGAAAAAATCCCTCAATAATTTGGAGTACTTATTTGTCTCTTTGACTCGATGTGTTGAAATCACACTTGCTGCTTTCCCCATCTTCTCCCTAACATGCTGATCCCAAAGATGGATCTCCCTTCTCCTGCACCCCCCGTTAGTCTCAGTTGGAATTATTACTTCCTAGGTGAGTGCTTTCATAATTGGCCATTCTTTCAGGCTCATTACCAAATTTAAGTGTTGTTCTCTTTACCCAGGCCTTCTGTCAAGTATACTGGCTGTATACTTCGGCAAACATGGTGACCAAGGTTGGTTTGGACAAGGCTGCGGGCAGGCTCGCCTAATGGAATGTGTGTCTGCATATAGCAGCGGGTGGAACGAGATGTCAAATGTCCTTTCCAGTCCAGACATTCCAGTCATTCTATTATATTATTTTTGTCAGCATTATTGATAAAAGGTTAAGTTGCATGGCCAATAGCCACTCTCATTTTCATCTCTAAAGAAGCATCTGTGCCATGTCATCACATGCCATTTACATTTTGAGGCTCCATGCAGGAGTCAGGGTGTATATCAATATATCCTCTATCTCTTATTTCAAGACTATGTACCAATGCTGGCTCCAAGGCATCTTCTGATATTGTGCGACAGGAAGGAGTAACCTGAGACCCTCCTGCTCTGACAGCATCTTCTGCCTTGTGATGGCCCCTCTTCCTTTGTGTCTGCCCGGGAAAAAGTCATTTGGGAGCATGAGGCAGGGGGAAATATTTGATAATCTGTCCTGTCTCTCAGGACAAGTGTGAGAAAAACCTCATCATGAAATATTCAAATATCTTCTGGGCTGAGAGCAAGGAGGTCTCTCGCCCCAATTCTTTTTTTCTCTCAGGAGCCCACCACCCAAAGCTTCTCCTTCATCAGGTCATGCCGAAGGGCACGAGTGTGATCCCTCCCTCTCCGACTGACGAACGCCACAAGAATGTCTTGATTTAGAGGAGGCCAGTTGGAATCTGAGGTATGTGCTTGTGGCTCTAAGCCAGCAACCAGTGTTACAAGCCTAAGGAATTTCCATCGGAGAAATCCTTCCCCCTCTGCTTCTTGAAAAGCAGCCTGCCCTCTGCAAACATCAGGGAATCCCTGCTCTACCTTACCAGCCCCACCCCAGCTGTTTCAGGATGCAGGGGGTGAATGTCAGCATGTGTGACTAGTCTAGTCCGTGTTGGATGGGGCCTGGAGCAGCCTGGTCTAGTGCAAATTTTCCCTACCCTTTTCAGAGGGTGAAATGAGATCAGCTCTGACGACCCTGTCAACCCAAACCATTCTTGGATTCTCCTGCCCCTTACCACAGCCGGCACCTATCAGGCGGCTGGGGAGTTGTCCCATTTCATGGGCCAAGATTCAGACAGACTGACACTCCCTTACACCCAACAGTGCAAATAGCAGAGATGTATGGAGGTCAGAAGGACAAGAGCCACCGAAATAACCCCTGCACCAGGGAGCTGCACAGGTCTCTGTGCTTGGCCATGCTGTGTGGGAGAGAGTCCTGTCTGAGGATCCCTGAACCAGGATAGCCCAGAGGAAACAGATCAGAATTGAGCAGCCCACAGAGGCACACTCCAGGACACGGAAACACCTCAGAACACAGCCAGCTCCTCACTCTTGGAAAAAACCTAGCAAAGATCAGGGCAGTCAGCTGTACCTAACATCCTTTCCCCTCAAACGTATCCCTTGGGAACAAATTCCTGCAAGTGGTCTGCATGGAGCTGCTCAGAGTTCCCAAGGTACAATGACAAATATGGATACAAGTGATAAGATCAGAAGAATCCACTTCCTTTCCCAAGGATTGCCTAGACTATTGATGGTTATACTTGATGTTCTCTGAGATCTTTTCCAATCTCAATGATTTTGTGATTCTATAGTGTGATTTGAGGACACGTCCAGGATAACATCCAGATGAGTTGCTCGAGGCAAGATGCTGCTTCCTCAGGTACCTGGGACTTGCCTGATGCCCGTGGCCCAACACAGAGCTAGATTGGTGTAGTGCTTGGATTTTTGCTTCATTTTGACTGTTCTTGGGTCTGAATTACATGATGTCCCTGCTGCTTGGTTTGAAACAAAGGACTTGTTTTCCTCCAGGAAATTCAGGCAGACAAGGTCCCTCATGGCCAGGGTTCAGAACGCTGACCTGAAACTCCAAAAAATGCTTGAAAATTTGCCCAAAAGCGTTGCAGAGATCACTGCAGGCATGCAAGTGGATTTTCTTGGTCAGTCTGAAGAGTGGCAGAACTTCCCCCGCAAATATCAAGGGATCAGCTGTTTTTTAGCAGCTCGGTTTGATCACAGACTCACAGAATCACAGTCACAGAATAAGAATCGTCTGAGCTGATGATGAGAGAAAATCCATCCCTGGCCGGGGCTGACCATTCCTGCAGGAGATGGTGTTATATGAGCTCAAGCCTTCAACTCAGGAAAAAGCTGAGAAGTCTGAAGCTTTTTGCGAGAGTAGCAGCGTTTCAGCAGTGTGTTAATAGAACATGAGCTCATATCAGTGCACTTATTTATGTCCCCAAGCCAGCATCTGTTGCGCCCAAGCTTGCGGCAGTCCTCATCATTAAACATTTCATTAGCCCACAGCCCCTCTGGCAGTGCTCACTCCCGCACACAGGCTGTTTAGCAGCCAATCCATCCATTTAATTTTTCATTAAACTTAAGATGTTATGAATTTTCAAATGGTCACGTGAATAAAGCCTTTAAAATAAAAAATGGCTGGATAGCAAAGGTTCGTGCTTTGCTATTTTCAGCCTTTAATGATGCTGTGGTGAGCCAAGAAGTGCCTCTGCTTCTTTGCTGGGTGAGCAGGTCCCTTCTGGTGGAGGTTCTTTGAAAATACCATCCTTCCAACATGAGCTGGAGGCTTTGATCCGAGGAAGGGGAAGCCAGGGAATAGCCAGTTCCATCAACAAATATTTTGAGGAAGAAAATATTTGGAATTTTTAAAGGGGCAGATTTCCCTCTTTTTTTCAAGGAACTGCAGATTTTTAAAGAAATTATGCTGAAAATAAATAGCCACCATCCACTTTCAGCAGAGCTGACAGATCTTAAGATGATCAACAGCTGCTGCCTTTAATGAGTTGAAAAGAAATGTTTCTGTGAGAGCCAGGCAGGAGGGAGATTTGGAGCTGCGCACAGAAGCCATGAGGAGCCCATGGGGCTCTCACGGGGCCACTCGGGAGGGACCCTGCATTTTGGTCATGAATGGATGTGTCACTGCTTGCTTTAACATAGGCTATGATGTGACTTACAGGCCTCTGCCACAGCCATTCTTTGCTTTTGTCTCTCTATGGAACTCACTCCAGTCTGCTATCCAGGCCGAGCCTGGAAGTGGCTCTGTTGTTTTTGGATAAGGGCAGCGGAGCGGCAGCTTTGGGTATTGCTCAAGACCTCCGTGGCCATGAACTCTCCTGTGCTGCAGGGCCTGGTCCAGCCCTGATGCTCAGCCAGGACATTGGCTGGGCTTCATGTCCAGAAGGAAGCATATTCATAGAGCTTCCTGAGCACATGTGGTTCATGTGCTCAGGAACACATATCAATGACCACATAGCAGCTCTGTGGGAGGGTGTCTGTATCCCTTTGTGATCACTGGGCGAGTTCAGAGCTGCATTGTTCCCACTGAATGGTGCTCTTGCAAGTCCTGCTCCAAATCTCTCTTGCCACCCTAGGACTTGCTGACCTTACCCATTCTGGCACGGCAGGTCACAGTCGCCATCCGGGATTGGGAGGATGTGATAAGATCAATGAAATCCCAAAGCAGCCAAAACCAAAGGAGCAGCAGGAGGAAGAAGCCTGGAGTTTTGGCCATGAGAAGGCGGGAGCAGAAGCAGCAGATCAAGATGTACCAGGAATATGGGCTAACGGAGAGAAATTCCCTGCTGAGGACCATGGTGGACTGGAAGGGAGAGACTGGAAGGGCTGCGAAGAAAAATGAAGTGACAGCAAAAAGAGGGAAAAACAGATGTCTTTTGGGAAAGACCGGACACTTTGTTCTGGGAAAAGACAAGCAAAGCCTGGAAGGGGAGAGAAGGTGCTGCTGGAAAGGATGGGGAGATCAGAGCACATGTAGAGGCACGAGGAGGTAATTTGTAAGAGGAGTCAGGATGAAGGAGGAGTGGCTCTGCAAACGAGCACTCGGTGCTTGTGAGAGCAAGTGAGGTCCAGGGAACTCTTCGAGTATGCCTGTTTCTGCTGTAGTCCTTCAGATATTCTTTACATTTGCCTTTGATGGGTCCTTTATTGTGAATAAGAACAGGGTCTGTAGTTGTACTATCAAGGAATAGGAAAAAAATGTGTTAACAAGTTTTCAGCTCTGGAGGAGAGGTTAACACATCGTCAGCTGGAACAGGAAGGTGTCCTGAGGAACCAGGTCCGCACATCAAAGTTTGGATAGACGGCGACTCTCCTGGGAACCAAATTTGTGGGACTGGCTTCTTAGAAATCACATTTATTTTATTTATTGTCATTTCCTCTACGGTTTCCCTTCTGGAATCAGGCTAGAGAGACACAAGCTGCAGCTCTTTTTGCCCAGCTGGAGCAGTGGAACACAGATTGTGCCTCCAGGGCCGGATGCCAGCCCCTGGATTGTGGCCATTGCCAGAACTGCCACTGGTAATTCACAGATTTTCATTCCTGTGAGCCAGTAGATTAATGGATAAATCACTAGAGGTGGACGAGGAATGAATTATCCTTTGGCTCTGAGAAGCTGTGGAAATGGAGAGCAGGGCACCACAATATCTTCCCGGGCTTGGCCAGCCCAGGGCTGCCTCCCCAGTGTCCCCAGCCCTGGGATGCACACAGGGACTCCCCTGCATCAATCACTGATCTCGAACCCAGCAGGTAAAAGAGAGAAAAACACATCAAAAGGAAAATTTACACATACTTAATATTTTATATATTTTGTGTAAAACAGAAAAAAAGGAGTGTTTTAAATTATTTTTCTCTTGGGAAGGCAGCCACGTAGATAAAATCTCCCAGTCTGCAGGGAAAGAGGGGGGAGACGGGGCTGATATCTGTGTTCTTTAGCTGATTTGGAAGGAGAGACCAGGAGACTCCTGAGAGTGCCCACGGTGTCCTGCAGGTGCTGAGGCTGAGGGTAACAGGAAAGAGCCCCCATACCAAAATCAGGTATATTTGGCAATTCAAAGATGACAGTGCCACATCCCACGATTCATTCACAAGCCTTGTCATGATGCTTTAGGTTATAATTTCTTTATTTCTCAAATCCTGTATTGCCTAGTGTGTAACTCTGAAAACGTACAACTTGTTAGCTGCTCTCTTAGGTCAGGTATGCACAACAAAACTCCTCTGAGCTTGCTATTCAAGGACACTCAGGCTGTCTGAGGCTTAAAGGTTGAATCTAGGACCAGAAGATAGGTGGAGAATTAAAAGACCTAAAGTTTTAATTGGTGAATTTGTGCTGATATGCAAGTGGACCAAAATTGTAACAGAATTCGTAAAGAACTCGTGACCTCTCATCCAGCTTGGGATCCACTTTATGGAAGCAACCTCCCGCTCCCCAGGGTGTACCTTGAAGCCCCTTCAAATAAATACCTACCTTTATTCCCTAACTCTTGTCTATTCTCTCTTTCTATGTGTCTGGTCAAGGCAACAGTCCTTGATGAAACTCTTGTCACGGCACCAGGGCCTAGAGTCGTGTTGGGAACTGTAGCTCTCAGGCTTAATTTCACAGAGGACTATTTAAACTTCTGGCCTTGGAGAAGTTTGGAATTGCTCTCAGAGCAAAACACAATGGGGGATAAATCATTGGATATTTGGGTCTGGCTTTTTTTGTTTGGTTTTTTTTTTTGCTTTATTTGCTTTAGCATTCTGTTGCTAAACCAGGCCCAAACCTCAGGGCAGGGGGAAGGACAGAATATTTGATTTTTCATTTTTGGTCCAGTGGGCCAGATATCCAGAGGCTTGAGGGACGGCACCACAGACGGGTGGGATAGGGGAGAGGGGTTAGGGGATAAGAGAGAGGGTATAGGGGAAGTGGAATTGGGGTAAGGGGATATGGGCTGTGGGCTATGGGACAGGGGATAAATGATAGGGAATATTTGAAAATGGATATGGGATATGGGCTATGGGATCAGCCCCCACGCAACAGACTCTAGCTCTTCTTCTTCCACCTGCAACAGCACCTGGCATACAGCAGAGCAGGACAATACGTAACCTACTTATAGCCGTCAAATTCATCCTCTCATTCCACCCTTTAATATCCCTCTCCGAATACATAGGTGATCCAGTTAATGCTGGGTTTTGTATCTATACCTATATATCTATGTCTATTTCTGTATCTCTCAGCCGTCTGTAACTATAGCTGCAGAACTTGCTTACCTCCCCGTTCCAGAGTAGACCTGACGGTTTTCGGTCCACCTTCTGCTGCCTTTTCTCAACGGGCCAAATAGGCCCCTGGGCTGTTAGAAGTGTTGCGCTCCAATTGGCTTTTTTCCCCCCGTTCTCCCAGTTAGTCCTAAATAAGTCTAAGTATGGTAAATATCTTTCTTCTCTGGGCAGAATGATGCAGAGTCGGCCGTCTTTCTCATGTGCCCTCTCCTGTGCGTGGACTCATAGAGTAACACCTCTCTTCCCTCCTTTGCTGACCAAGAACCCCAAACTCCCTCTCTGGCTTAAGTGGTATCCCACTATTTCCCTCTCATGTCATGTGGGATGCCTGTCCATGGACGGTCTTGCTGGGGAGAAGGAGAGGGTCTGGGGCAAGTGCTAAAGCAGCCCCCCTACTTAGTCAGAGGAATACTACCTCATTTTTCACATCACTCCCATTTCCATTCTCTGTCTTGTTTTCCGAGAAAGATGTGAAAGCAATAATAGAAAATTTCCCACGGAGGTTTCTTGTTGTGACAAAAGATCAATTTTACATTTAAAAATATTTTAGTCCCATATTTCTCTCTGCTAAGCCAGAGGTCAGTCACATTGTAAGGGAGAGAGGGGAGTGCCGTGGCACAGTGACGGTCAGAGGTGCTTGGGCTCGTGAAAACATCTGCCCTGAATTCCCGGGGTAGCTCCACGTAAACGGCAATAGGTCACTCGTTTATATTCTGTCCTTTTCCCTAACGCTAGAGAAAGATGAAGCCAATGCCGTTAGGTCAGCCAAGAGAGGTGCCCTGAACAGGGTGGGTGCTCTCGGACACCTTGGTTGCACTTGGTGAGCTTAGAGGTCTTTTCCTAGTGAATTTATCTTATGATTCTTTGACTAAGAAATAACAGCAGAGCCCAGATTCCATTGAGCAGAGTCAGCCGAGCAAAATGCGATGCATCCCTCTCCATGGCGCTATACCCGTGGAACAGCAGGTTTGTGCCATCCCCTTTAGGGAGCAGCAAGGCTTGCCTGCTTGGTTTGTTCATTATGAGTTTTGCTCTTCTGGAGGAAGGACGCAACGGATAAATAGACTCCACTGGACAGAGGAAATTTCTCCTGTCCCCACATCAGCTTGTGCAGAGATTTTTCTGGCTTGCAAGGCAAGAGGAAAATCATAAAGAATCCCCAAAACGGCCCCAGGATTAACAGTCAGGAATCCAGAGACCCAGAATCGGAACTACCTATGGATAAACCTTTCAGGAATAAATCTTAGTACTGTGCAGAGTCTGCGTCATCTCAGAAAGCCTGAATTGGCTGAAAGGGAGCCTGGAAAGCTGGACTCACTTGCAAGGGCCCTGTAAGCGGAGAAGGGTTGTTAATTAGCCTTTTCATGTCTCTTCTATCAGATTTAATTCTATTCTCTCGCTTTGATTTTTTCCTTTCTTTGTAAAGTTAATGCAGTTTATAAGTAATACCAGTCTTTCGAACTGACTGATCTTTGGGGAGTTAATTTAGGGAAAAAGGCAAGGCAGAAACACCGCAAAGATGTGTGTAATTTGAGGTCCTACCACAACCACACAGGCTACATCACAAATGGTCCGGTGTCAGTTTACAGGGTGGGAAGAGGAAGCGTTAAAAGGGCATTACAAAGGCACGGGAAACTTGTGCAGGATGGGAGGTTAAAGGTCATTTTGCTTACTCTATCATTTAGAGGAGCCTGGGGTAGAGCTTGGGCTGTTCTTTCAGGCCTTGTTTGGGAGAAATTTTCTATCACCTAAGGGTTTCCCTCCGTCTTGAACAATGAGAGGATATTGCTGAGGAGAAACAGTCAAATAAAATTGAAATGTAGAGGAGCTCCCAGACTGGGAGACAGTGGTGGCAGGAGGAAAAGTTAGGAAAGCCTTTAAAAATCACCTTCCAATTAACACTGGTGCCCAGGTGAGTGGGTGCACCTCTTAACTGTGACATTCTCCACAAAACTGAACCGTGCAACAGGGTGAGGAATCTGGAAGACATAAACTTACAATTGGCACCAGCAGAGCCCTCAGTGCTGTAGGCCTGCGAAGTGCTTCTCCGCCTCAACAATCTTCATTACCAAACGTCACTTTTACTTCTGATATTTTCCTGCACAAACTCCGCCCATTTTGGGCACTGTGGCAGCCCAAGCTGAGACAAAGCTTATAAGGCTCCACACCAACCCAGAACACAGAACAGGTTTAGCCCAGAGGATCACAATCCACAGTCCTACTGATCAAGTTCTGAGAAGCCTGCGGATGGAAACAGTAGAGGAATAAATCAGAGGGGAACATTGCTCTGCAAAACCTTGCTCTGTGCACTTATTACATGCCTTGGTTTTGGTTCTGCAAAAGAAAGCTGGAAAGTATCTCACCACATATTTATGGGATCACAAAACCATGGAATAGTTTGGCTGGGAAGAGATTTTAAATCTCATCTCATGCCGCCCTTGCAATAGGCATGGACACCTCCCACTAGCTGCACCTAGCCCCATCCAACCCCGCACTGGAAACAGCCAGGGATCCAGGGGCAGCCACAGCTTCTCTGCGCACCGTATGTCAGGGCCTCCCCACCCTCCCAGGGAACAATCCTTTCCCAATATCCCACTGAAGCCTGCCCTCCTTCAGCTCTTTTCTCCTTTTCTGCTTCTTTTGGCGGTTAAGGAACACAAACCCTTCCTGTCCTTTTCTCTTCACACTGACAATAAAAGGCTTCTGCTGATTAACCAGTAACTGCAAAGTAAGGGAAGGAGAGATCTGGACGGGGAGAGTGCCAGTCAGGGAAGTGCTGTTCTGCATTTTTGGCTAGGTCCAAACTGTGCTGGCATTGGAAAGGAGGCACATGGGGAGTGCTCGTGGGAGCTGGTGTGCACATGGAAAGAGCTGTCTGAGTAGCTGATGTGGATGCAGTCAGTGCTGAGAGTGTTAATCAGCTCGTGGAAGTGGTTTACTGCAGCTGTCTCCTTCCCTTGACCAAAGCAGGCTGCTGGGATGCAACCAGCTGCACACGCTGGAGCACACATTTGCCCCAAGGCAAAGGACTTGTGCAGAGTGTGCTAGCCAAAATCAGGGATTTGTGCACAGGGAGCAGTACGTGGCTCTGTTTTAATGGTTGGCAGAGTTTTGTGCGTTAAACCAAGGTCCTGGTCCCACTGAGGACAGAGTGAGGAGCATCCAGAGAAGGGGGAGAGCCTGGATGGGTGATGGAGAAATACAGCTGAGTGATGGCTTTCATTTTCAACCTGAAGGGATCAGTACCTGGGCACACAGTGAGGGCGAGGGTTTGGAGTTTAACTCGACAAGGCACATATTAAGTTTTTGATGTTTCATAACCTGGTAAATTCGCCTGTGGGTTTTCACAAATTTACACAATAGTAATGGTTGGAAAATTCCTATAAGATCACCAAGTCAAATGTCAACCCAGCACTACAAGAGGGTTCATTAAAAAAACCTTGTCCCCAATGTCACATTCACGTGGGTTTTGAACACTTTCAAGGATGGTGACTGCTCACTGCCCTGGGGAGCCTGTGACAATACTTGCCAACCATATCAGAAAAATAAATCTTTAATATTCAATCCAAACTTTAACTGTTATTACTTGTGACCATTTCATCTGGTCCTGTCACTTTTCAGGGAGAAGGCATTGACTCTCACTACACTTATGGGGTAACCAGGGCTGAAGGGTGTTAGCAGTCATTTGGGCAGGATTACGTTAGTGCTTTTTAGATGTTTCAAAAAGCTTACGGAAAAATAAAGCTAGTGCTGGCGATGTTTTCTCTGAAGAGCTAAAAACTGACAAAGAAGAAGAGCTGACACACCCCAGAGGTATCTCTTGAGCGCCTCCAGTCTCAGTAAAACCTGGAGGTGTGGGGGGGGAGACCTGGCAGAGAAGTGAGCACTGGTGGAGTACAGCAGGGAGGAGTCAGGCAGGGGAGCAAATCTCCTGAGTTTCCTTGGCAAGGAGCAGAGGAGCCCATGGGCTTTGGGCAGATTTAGGGTGTGTGACTGGAGTGGGGTGACACGGGGCCGTCTTTACCATGCCACTGCGTGTCGTAATGTGAACTGTGCCTGGATTGGGCGCTACTTCGAACCTCTGGACCTAGGAATCCCAAGAGAGTCTCTTCTGCCCTCTGAGCAGTGCTGCCTTTCTGGAGGAGATGCGGTGAGCCACTAGAACCCTTTGGGAATTCCACGTACTACTCCCCAAAACTCCGGCTTTATTCTGAGCAGCTGAAGGACCTCTCTGGTTTATGCCTCCTTTCCATGGCACTGAGAAAGCTTCCTGTGTCCTCATTCAGTAGTGTTGCTCTGTCTTCCTTGCAGCTCCCTGGTAGTATTCGGGGTTTATTTGCAGTTCCCCTAGTTGTCTTGAACAAGTGTTGTCCCTGCTGCTCTGGCACGCCTGAGCTCACAAAGTCATGCTGGCTGAGGACTTTGCTTCTTCTCTGCACTCACGTCAGGCTGGGAAGTTTTAATTTTTTGCCCTGCAGTTCTGCAGCTTCTCCCTTTCCCTGCTTGGCTGCTTTTCCTCCTCTTGGCTGTCTGCTGGGTTGGATTAATTCTTTTTCCAAACTTTTATCCTTTTATTTACAAGGCATTTTGCAACCTATTATTTCTTGCACACAATTCAGAGCTTTCTCTTGCATTTATCTTTCTTCTCTGGTGTTCCTCACTTCCTTCTATTCAGCATTATCCAGAGAGCTCCATCCTTGCAGCCCCGCTTCAGGTGATTTCCAAACACTTTCCTCTCTCCCCACATATGTCTGAAGTCTGGACCACCTGGAGGCCCTCAGCAGGTGCCCTGTTTTTCTGCCTCAGACCTTTTCACTGTTTAAATCCACTCAGCAGCTGCTCCTATTATTAGCTCTGACCTGTGCTCTTTTTCCAGCCATGTCACAAAAGTAGATTGTGGTTGCATTTTCTTTCATTTGTTTTTATTTATTCATACATTTTAAAAATTATTTTCCCACGTGGATGAAATAATAGCTGTTTCTACTGTATTTCCACTCTGACCATAAAGTGATTCTGGTTAAAACGATGCCCAAAGTCGTTTGTTTTTTTTGCATTTGAAGGGTTTCACTTAATTTCTTTTCCAGATTTTCCTTAAATCTGTAAAGAAAAATGCTCTGCTGCCTCCTAATCATGTGGAGAGCGTGTCTTACCCGGCTCCTGTCTATCAGAATTCCTGCTTCATTCCCTAACCCTTCACGGAAGAGCAGTTCCCGGCTCCCCAGCTGGCTCCTCAGAGTGACAGGGGAATTTCTCTTGCGGTTTATCTGAAAACACCTCTACAAAGCCAAATCAGAGACTCGCAGGATATCCTCAGCTGAGAGGGACACACCAGTGGTCCTGGCCCTGTCCAGACACCCCGTCATTCCCAGCTGTGTATCCCTGGGAGCGGTGCCCAAACGCTCCTGGATTTCTGGCCACTTCGGGACCATGCCAATTCCCTGGGGAGCCTGGGCAGTGCCCAGCACCTTCTAGGGGAAGAACCTTTCCCTGTTCTCCAGGCTGCCCTGCCCCATCTCCATCTCTTTCCTCAGTGCTGACCTTCTCCCAGGAAACAGGGACACTCTGAGCTGCTCCATTTTCAGGCTGGACCTGGGCTAACAGTCAGCCTTCTCTTTGTCACCAAGAAGAACGAACAGCATCGAATTATCTTCTTCTGCTGCAGGTTTTTGTGACACCTCTTGCTCTGAGTCCTCTTCTGCCTTCCCATTGTGCCTGGTGCTCACTCAGGCAGAGAAGCTGGCAGACGAGTCTCTGTGGTCCTGGCAGTTTTTTTCTTCATGATCCCAGGCTAAAAATGAGTTTTACTCAGTGCAAGGAAGTTCACATTCTTTATGAGACACTGTCATGAACAAGTATTTTCTTAATTTATGAAGTTTTATAGTCCCTTCCGAAAATAACAAATCTCCTAATGGAATCAGCCAGGTTATTATTCCTGACAACCTCCAATATACACCAACAGCGTTTATTCTCCCTCTGGCTTCTCACGTTTGAACAGACTTACTTTTGCACAAGGCAGGAGGAGCTCAGGGTCCTTAGTGGCCAGATGTATCACAAAACCACAGAATCCCTCAGGCTGAAGCCACATTTGGATGTCTTCTTTTTCAAGCCCTTGCTCGAGTAGGTTCACCTGAGCAGGTTGCCCAGGACCATATCAGGTTTTGGATAGCTACACACTGGAGAGTCCTCACCCTCTCTGCGCAACACGTACTTTACCTCCTTCGCCATGAAAAAAAAGTCTTTTAATCAACTTGCTGGACTTGTTACATTAAATCCATATATTTCTTGTTCTGAGGTGTACAGATCTGGGCCCAGCACTCCAAATGTGGCTTCTCCATACCTCAGCAGAAGGCTGGACAATCTGGGGTGTCAACCACTGTTCTCAGCTGGTGTCAATGGGGCACGCTCTCTCAAGGCAATTATTGACGTATTAACTCGGACCGTCAACAGTAGTGACTAGTGTTTACCTTTAGTGATTCACCCCCAGTAGGAACTTGCGCTGCTGATGGCAATGCTCTGGGCCCTGCTTCTGAGTTAATGAGACACTGGTAAAAATTTCATACTGGTCTGGAATCAGTTTCTTCTCCCAGGGAACAAGCAGCAGGAAGAGAGAAAATGGCCTCGAGTTGCACCAGTAGTGGTTAAGACTGGATATCCGGTACGTTTTTCCACAGAAAATGTGGCAAAGCTTTGGGACAGGCTGCCCAGGGCAGTGGTGGAAATGTTAAAAAACCGTGTAGATAGGGCACCTGGGGACATGGGTTAGCGGTAAATGTAATGATGTTGAGTTGATGCTTGGACTTGAAAAAAGTATTTTCCAATCTTAACCACCCCATGATTTTATGATTCATTTTTCATCTACTTTGTGATGATTTTTCAGGAATTCCAGGCAATTAGTCTATTTCCCCTCTTTTATTTAAAAAAAGGAAAAGAAATATAAGCAATAACCAGTAAACAAGTGTGAGACAGTGAATAGAGAAGGATGAGCTTCTCGCCTGCTTCTCTGGGCACGGATCACTCCTGGAGAAAAACCCTGGGCTCTGCCACTCAGCAGGTCCTGCCAGGAGCCGTCAGAATTAGCAGCTGTGTGACACCGTGGGCGTTTCCTGGTGCCTGGATAAGAATTTATGGGAATTAGATAGAGTTCAGGATGCAGCCTGGCATTAAACTTCCCCGAAGAACCATGTTAGCGGACAATTACTACTCCGTAAGCAGGTCAATGAAAGATTCATTTTCTATCCAGGGAGACTAATTATAAAAGGAAAGCCAAGAGGGAAAACAAATATTTAGGGTGGTTTAAAAAGGAATTGTTTGGGGAGAAATAATCCACAATGCGTCAACATATGGGTTTCCTAATATTTGCTTGATAACGCTGATTTTTTTTTGTTGCAGAGCTAGAGGGACTTTTCTCTTGTGAGTCTGAACTTTCTCTTGCTCTATTTAAGATATGTTACAAATACTGAAAGTTAATATTTTTTGGAAAAATTTGATGACTAATAAAAATCCAGAGGTCTTTAGCCAAATAGTGTGGGTCATGGAAGTGTATTAGGAGTTATTCTGCTCTGCAGCTCATATGCCTTTCTCTTCTGTGGAAAGGCTTCCTTGAAGAAAGCTGTGCTTTAAGTTCTCAAGGTCCTTCTTCCCCAGCTTTGGAGAGTTTTACATTTTGAGTTGGTTAGCACAATTTGCATGAAGCAAGAAGGCTTAAATTTGTGTGGTTTGGTTTCACCAATTAATACGTGGGACTTCAAACAGGTAACTAGATAACCTTGTGCATTTAACGTAAAGATGAGAAGATATTTATCCCCGCACAGGGCTCCTAGCCGTTTCCTCCAACCTGTAGCTTAAAGATTGGTCCCCACTGTGGGTGGCACAAAACCCCAAGGATATCTCCTCCCAGAGCTATTGGTGACTTCATGCACGAGTGCCTTGGGGTGATTTTTATGATGATATAATCATCTCTTTTTGCCCAGAAATGGTTGCTGTAACTGTAGGATGAACCGGTGGTGTGGGACATGAACCTGGAAGTCCCAGGAGGTTCTGTTCAACTTCTCCTTCACCCATGCAGTAGGCTGTTGTGGCACAGATTGTTGCTTCATTGCCTGCACTGGGTTAGTTTGCGCTTGTTTAGGCGAGGAACTTCTGGTTGTTCCTTCTCCTGGCCTAGAGCCTTTTCACCAGAAAATACTTCCTGCAGCTTTTTGTTTTCCTTTTCACCGAACTGGTTTGGCTTGGATTTTGTCTTCTCCTTTTTTTTTTTTTTTCAGTCCTTCCAGGGAGCCGGTGGGGAGGAGGCCGCCGCGAACCCAAGACCTTAGAGAAGTTGACCCAGCACAAAAAAGAACATATAACCTCCAACTTTGCTTCCTTCGAGGAGGAGACCCAAGTCAGAAGTCCAACCGCTACTGTGTGAACTCTCTCCTTCCCTTCCATGAGACATCTGTGCTTCATGGCCAAACTGAATGGTGGGGGGCGGAGGTTAAGGGTTTGAAAAGTCAGTCTTTTTTTCTGTGTCTTGCAGGCAACCCCTCTTTTTATTTTCTTTTAATAAACACTGCTCTTCTTTTGACTTTCACCCACTGTTATCCGTTTCTCTCTTTGGCAGAAGAAAAGGAAGCTGTTGAAACCCTTTCTCTTCAGGGAACATACTCCTTCTAAGGCGTTTTCTCTTGAATTTTTTTATCGAAACAGAGCCGAAACCGTACTGAACACACTTACTCTGCAGTATAACCATGCATTTTTGGGGGGTACGGGTTTTTTTTTAATCGCAGGTGCATAGCCATCTGCCCCTCTACTACAGATCTGTCTGCCATCTGTCCTCACAAAATAAAATAACTGTAAACTCAAAATGCTCATGAGCTGCAGCGATTACAGCTGAGATGTTCCTGAACCTCTGTAGCAGGAGGCAGCACAGCCATTACCTGCTCCAGAAGGCTTCACTGAGGGGTTTTCGTCTGTCCCAGGGTGTGTGGGCACATTCGGACAACGGAAGTTTAAAGAATGGAAAAAGCAGAGCTGCAAATTTAGGCTGTGCTCATGGCACAACCCCTGCTTTGAGAGAGCTCTGCTGCCCTCAGGGATGGGCCACAGGCGGATCAGTGAAAGGGATCTGCTCCAGGTACTGCTGGTACAGAGGAGCTGATGGTCAGACAGCAAGGATCACAGATTCATGGATTTATCAAGGTTGGACAATCCCTCCCAGACCCCTGAGCCCAGCCTGTGCCTTATCCCCACCTTGTCCCCAGCCCAGAGCACTGAGTGCCACATCCAGGCCTTCCTTTCACACCGTTACGGATGGGAACACTGTCACTGCCCTGAGGTGCCTCCTCCTGACCACTTTTCCATGGAGAAATTCCTCCTGATATCCAAACTGACCCTCCCTTGGCACAGCTCAAGGCTGTTCCCTCTGCTCCTGTCCCTGTTCTCTGGGAGCGGAGCCCAATCCCCCCGTCTGGCCGCTCCTGTCAGGGAGTTGTGCAGAGCCACAAGTTCCTTCCTGAGCCTCCTTTTCTCCAAGATGAGGCCTTTTCCAAAATCCCTCAGCTGCTCCTGGGGCTCCAGCCCCTTCCGCAGCTCCGTTACCTGCCCTGGATTCGCTCCAGCCCCTCCAGGGCTCTCTTGTGAGGAGGGGCCCAGAGCTGCCTCAGCACTGGAGGTGCCCTAACAGTGCCAGCACAGGGTAAGGGCACTACCGTGTTCCTGCTGCCACTCCAGGGCTGGCACAGCCAGGGTGCCCCTGCCCTCTTGCTCACAGGGTCCAGCTGCTGTGACCAGCATCCCCAGGGCCTTTCCCAAATGGCAGCTTTCCAGAAAGGTGAATTGCTGTGTAGCAGACAAGTGCATGACCACCAGCAGTGCTGGACTCCTGCTTTGAGAGTGATGCGGGTGACTATGTATATCCACCACATCCAGAGGGTTTCCTTCTGGAGGGCTGATCCTCTTCCTCCTGAGGTTTTCTTCCTCCTGGGCGTGGGTCTCACTTTCCCCAGGACACAGTACAGACACCCCAGAGGAGAGACTGTGCCATAGCTGCTCACAGATCTGGAAATGCTGCTGGAAGCAGCCTCCTGCACCCTCGGATGTGGAGCTGGGTGTGGCAGCTCTGGGTGAGCTTAAGGGTTGACTGGAAAGAGGCAAAGAAAAAATCCCAAAATACCCGAGGTTCCAAGCTCCAAGGAGAGAAGCTGGACATGACCCAGTGGTTCTGCTGGGTGGTGGGTGACCTTTTTATCCTGTTAGGTTCTGCTGCAAGAAAACACCAGGACAATCCCATAGAGTATGGGAAAGGCTGTGATGCTCACCGAGAGCTCCTACCTAGGGAGATCTGACCCCCTTGGGATAAATGAATATAAACCACAAGGACAATTCCTTTGACTCAACAGGCAAAGCAACTTATTCCCATCATGTTTTCTCTCTACAGGTCTCTTCTTTTTGTGTTACCTTCAGATCAGCACAGAGAACACCCTGATGATAGGTGTGCCTTCATCCTGTGTGCAACAAGGGGTGATATGGGGCTATTGGCCCCACTTTGGGTGTGACTCACATGACTCTGCTCACGGCAAAATCTGTAGGGAAAGCAGCCCCTGAGGATCTCGCCTGTGCAGGGCCTTCTCATCTAAAAGTCTCAGAATTCTGAATAAAAACACGTTAATAAATCCAGTAATTCTAATGAGATATAAAACAAGATAAACTCTTAAGGCAGAGACAATTGGACTTATTCAGCTTGGATAAAAGCAGTCTCCAGGGGGACTCCATAGACCCTTCCAGTTGCTAAAGAGGCTCTAGGAGAACTGGAGGCGGACTTGGGCAATGGATGGAAGGAGAGAAAAAGGGGGAATGTCTTCCCACTGCCAGAGGGCAGGGATAGATGTGCTTCTGGGAAGGAATTTTACCCTGGGAGGGTAGGAAGGCCCTGGCACATTGTGCCCAGAGAAGGAGTGGCTGCCCCTGGATCTATGGCAGTGTTCAAGGCCAGGCTGGATACTGGGGCTTGGAGCAGCCTGGGATAGTGGAAGTTGTCCCTGCTCATGGCAGGGGTGGCACTGGATGAACTTTAAGGTCCCTTCCCACCCAAACCCTTCCATGGTTCTGTGTTCCCTTTTTTCAGAAATCCACTCCCTGCGATCACCAGCCATCCATCCTGCAGGGAATGTCCTGTGACCACTCACACAGGACTAGGATTATTTTCCTCTTTTTCATAATTTCTTGTTGTGGATAAGGGACAGCAAGCAGCAAGTCCTGCCCTGCTCCCCACACCCCCTCAGGGTGGCAGTGGCTCTGTGTTCACCACAGCATTTTCAGATATCAAAAAGTGGCCCCAAAGGACCTCAGCACCCTGCTTTATAACACAAGTGAGAGCTCTGTGGGCCTAGAGTGCTCAGGGCAAACTCCTTCAATTTCTCTCCACCAAAGTCTCCTTTTCACTTCCTTTCAGTCCCATAGTTTTCAATAGCTCTGGCCTTGATCTGTTCACCAGCACATGAATGACAGCTGCAGGAGAACTATAACATCTTAACTGACATTTGAAGCTCATCTATAATTGGAGACACATGAACCACGTTCATGAAATAATTAACTCAGGCCATGTTGCCTTTCTTCCTCTCCTTGAATTTTCCAGGTATATATTTCTGCACGCTCGAACCTGCTCTGCATTAAGAGATGGGGGTTTTCTCAGGCAGATTTCTCTCCCTCTGCTGTTTCAGCACCAGGCTGGAATTTCACAGCCTGCTAGCTCTTGCCACGGGGATGTTCTCACTATCCCTGCCCTGGGCAGCGGCAAGGGGCCATGGCATACATGTGAATTCTGTACCCAAGTACAGGAGTTATGGCTTGAAGAGGGTGTGCTGAAGCAGACGGTGGTAGGCTGGTGCTGAGAGAGCTGAGGGGTGGACGAGCCTTACCAGGCTCTTTGGCTTTATACCTGCTTGGCCCATGCTGAGTTCCTCTGAATGGAGGAGCTGTCCAGGAGGTGACTGTTCTACCTCCTGGAGACATGAGCCATGTGCAGCCCCACAGTCGTCACCATCCTCTTTTAAACTTCTGCTTAGAGAAAAGGAGGCTCGGGTGAACCTTGAGGCTCTGCACAACCCGCTGATAGGAGGGGGCAGTTGAGGGGGGTCGGGCTCTGCTCACAGGGAACTGGGAGAGGGGGAGAGAGAACAGCCTCGAGCTTTGCCATGGGAGGGTCAGGTTGGATACCTGGGAAATTTCTTCCTGGAAAGTGTGATCAGGCATTGGAAGGGGCTACTCAAGGACTTTGGTGTCCCCAACCCTGGAGGTCTCCAAGGAACAGCTGGATTTGATACTCAGTGCTCTGGTTGAGTTGACAAGTTCAGTCCCCGACTGGAATCGATAGTCTGAGACGCCATTTCCAGCTTTGTTCACTTTGTGATTCGTGCACTGTGATTTGGGGTCACTTTGGGGACATTCACTTGCAATTTATTATGCTGCTGTGGGCCTTACGATCGCTGCAGTGTCTGGGATGGACCACCTCGGATGTTCCTGCAGAACCTGGTAGTCCAAGAAAATCTGGTGCGGGCCCACAACTCATCCTGCAGCACTGGTCAAATGTGGGGTGATCAGTCCACATGGAAAGATGGGATCTGCTTATTCAGTACCTGTGCCCTGCACCCAGCACGGAGTGCGGGGACAGACCCAACTTCTTTTACGGTGAATTTCATGAAGAATTGCTCTTTCTTAGTTAGACTTCAGCACTTTATATGCACATTATTATGCTTCCTAACATTTTAGTTTTAAGTCCCTTTTGCTATTTTGCAGTGAACGGTATTCCTTCACAAGAACCTGTCAGAAAGCCCAGTGAAGCCAAATTCACCAGAGTCATTCTTATGTTTTTAACAATTTTAATACGGCTTCTTAAGGAAGTCCTGTGGTTTTCATCTGGGACTAACAATAAGCATGTGCTGACAACTCTTTCTTTTTTTATTAATTTGCTATTAGTGGCCCAGACAAAGATCTTGCAGTTTATGCAGAATTGTCGAGCCTTTTCTAACTCCAGTCTCTCTGCTCCAGTTGTCTGGGCAATCAACCACAGCTTGAGAGCTGAGAGAGGAAGAACTTAATTGTCAAAGAACTGAAATGAGAGAGAAGTATAAAAGCTGCAAAGAAATTTTTAATTGATTGAAGAATTCTTGTGCTTGAATGAATGAGGCTCGTGGGGGTGAGCATGGACAGCCCTGCTCCATTCCCACTGATCCCATATACACAGAGAAGTTATTTACATCCCATCCTTAGAATTCGATGAGGAGATCAGTATACACAGTCTAAAAGCCCAACTGTGGCACTCGCATTGAGACATGTAGCGCACTGCCACCACCACAGAGGATCTACCCCAGGGACTCTAGAAACACCAGCCTGTAGGTCGCCCATGCATTGTGCGAGTATAAAATTAAAAGCAGTAGCTGCCACTCTGAAAGCATGCTCTACCAGCAAATCAGGGCTTTGATAAGATATTTTCCATTAAAATCTGCTGAAAAGCTTTTCTAAATCTCACTCCACTTTATGTGTAAAATTGCAGTAAATTCATATTATGGAGATTTTTATATGGCACCATATGCTTTCCAACGAGACCTGTTTTACATAGTAAACAAAACCAGGGGATAAGAGAAGGCCTTGCTGCACTCTCATCTCATGTTGCTTAGCCAGCTGACAACCAAGATTGGATTCAGCCGTGGGCGGACTGGCGCACGCACCCTCCAAATTCAGAGCAGGGCGTGTGAGGAGCAGCTCTGCTCTGCTGGAACCACCAGGCACTGTCTGAGACAGGCTTTGACCAGCAACATCTGGGGAAAGAAACATGCCTGGAGATGGGAACCGTGATGGATATTTGCTGTGAGAGTGGGCTGGCCCTGGCACAGGGTACCCAGAGAAGCTGTGGCTGCCCCTGAATACTTGGCAGTGTCGAAGGCCAGGTTGGATAAAATTTGGAGGACTTGGGATACTGGGAATTGACCCTGCCCGTGGCCAGCAGTAGCACTGGATGAACTTTAAAGTCCCTCTCAACCCAAATCATTCTGACATTGGTTATGAATACCTTGCTTGGGACAGAAATCGTCCAAATACAGATCTCCCTTTTAGAAGGACAGTGGTCTCTTCTCGTGTGGCTTTCGATTTTCTGTTCATCCCACCATCTATTGTGTCCTTCAGGACCAGTGTAGGAGCAGTTTTCTTCTTTCTCTTACCTCCTTGTCCGTCCTCCTAAATTCTTCTTAATCGCAGTTCAGAGGTTTGTTCTGTGTAAATCTGCTTGGAAAGAGTCATCCCTGTACTGTCAACATCAGCTTGTTGTGAACCTCTTTGAGAGGTTTCTAAAGCAATCGAATTATTTCCTGGATAAATTCTGAAATTCTGGCGAAGTACCTCTCTTCCATATGCTGCTTGTTTGTGGATTACTAATTTTGAGGCTGTAAGACGTGCAGGTTGGCTTTCTGCAGTGATCTCTGATCTACTGAGCCACTTGTTGCTTTTTAATGGGAGTTTTTTAATGTTGGCAGTGAAGGATGTCTGTTTCTTGGTTAGGATGAGCCAGCTTCTCGTGCTGAGTTGCAAGTGGAGCAATTTGGGACCTTGAAGAGTAAATTTCAATTTGAATAACAGAAGAAAGATGCGTTCGTGTCTTCTTCAAATGCCTCATTTAGAGCGGCTGACTCCAAGACCGCCCTGGCTGGGATCTTTTCTCGTTAATTTGTCCAAATACCTAATTAATCTTCTGAGTACTTTATATAACGCTGTATAATTTTTATAATTCTGTATTTTTGTGTTGTGCAATCCTATGATATTCCTCTGTAAAAAGAATCACTTAAAGGAAAAAAAAATATTAGATTGGCTATCTTCTTGCCTGTAAGCCCATCCATCCACCTTTCTCTCTGTGAGTAACTAAACCATTCCCAGGTAAATCACATCTGCATTCCAATGGAGGCTCCCTCATTCATAACAGCCAAGCCCACAAAAATCAAGGTCTTGCTGTAAAAGTTAATTGCTGCTGGGGGTAAATTACCAACACTTGTATACCTTGTGCTTCTGATGTAATTTATCCTCATTTAGCTGCTGTTATTCTTCTGTGTTGTCTTTGAGCGACGCAGTCCTGGGAGCGTGGTCTCCGGCAGAGCGTTGCATTTGGAAGGTTGGTAGGGCAGTGTTTGCAGCACTGCTTCTCTACCTGGTGACACTTCAAAAAGAGTTGTTTTGTGCTGTCGTGCTCTTACTAAATAAGGGTTTTAACGTTCGGGGTTTTTTTTCAAAAAATATTATTTTAACAAGTTAACATTTACAGCATTGCATCGTTTTCTAGCTGTGGAAAACTATCAATTCGTGGGCAATTCTTAGAAGCACTGGTTAGTTTGCTCTGACACTGAGTTTACAACTCACATCCACTCCTCAAATCTGGGCCACTCCTCCCTGCACAGCCATGGGACCCTGAGGAGCAGCATCCGTCAATCCCTCGAGGTACCTGTAGTGGCTGGAATTCCAGGGGGGAGCGTCTTGGGAGTAAATTAGCATAAGTGTGCTGCTTCTCTCCCTCTCACCTCCTCTAATACCTTTTAACCATTGGCGTGGCTTTGGGTGCTGGAGTTTATCAGTGAGCTGCTTGTGCTCAGATCGGGTGCTGAAAACACCCATTTCCCAAGTGACCCCCATCCCTAAGTTAGAAACTACTTGGGAATATCACACAACACAGGAAGCAGTGACAGAACTGCAGAGATGAGCCAGAACTCCAGCGTCTCCCTGCTGTTGGATGGAACAGATAGAGGAGGCTGGGGTGTCACTGGTCTGAAATGGTGACCGTTTCTCTTTGGGACACATGAGAAGGGGTAGTGTGGGAACCATCCATCATTTCGATGCCTTCTGTGGCTCAGCTCGAGGCTCCTGAGTTTCCCAGGATTCCCAGGAGGTGCTCCAGGGAGCTGGACTGTGAGAGGGACAGCTTTCATGTGAGGTCCTGGGGATGATCCCATGTCCTGTGGGTGATGGGTTGGATTTGTTGCACTGATTGAGAATTAACCTTGACATGGGACCCTGGTGCTGCTGTGCCACCACTGGGGGTCACTGGTCGTGTACCCTCCTGCAAAGACACCGACGGGGAGATCTCACTCCTGAGCTTATGAGCCATCACTGTGGACCCAGAATTCTGAGCTTATGAGCCATCATTCTGGACCCTCATGGGACCTCTGCTATGAGCCACACACATGGAATCATATGGACCCAGTGCTTTCACTTGGCAGGGACCTTAGAGCTCATCTTAATACCTCCCTACCCTCACAGGGAAGAATTCCTTCCCAACAGCACGTCCGTCCCTGCCCTGTGGCAGTGGGAAGTCAATCGCTGTGTCCTGTGCCTCCATCCCCTTTTCCCAGTCCCTCTCCAGCTCTCCTGGAGCCCCTTTATGCTCTGGAAGGGGCTCTGAGGTCTCCCTGGAGCTTTCTCCTCTCCAGCTGAACACCCCCAGCTCTCCCAGCGTGGCTCCAAAGCAAAAGTACTAAAGCCCTCAGAGCAGCTCCATGGCCTCTTCTGAAACCTCTCCCAACAGGTCCCTCCTTCCTGTACTGTGACTCCACTTCTGGCTGTAGTGCTCGGGGGGGGGGGGGCCGACACGGGTCCCAAACATGCAGGAGAGAGAGGGTGGGGGCTATGCTGAAGTCTGGGATGTCATGTGGGAGTTTTTCTGTGTTATTTCAGGGGATGGGGCTCCAGCGTGACGCCAAATATCAGTACCCACACGAGAACTGCCCCGCTGGTTTCCAGCAGTGCCCTGCGTTGGGATATCCTCCCGCAGAAACTGCAAGGGACCATCCCCAGCTTTCCAAGGGCCCCTTCGAGTGCCTGTTATGATAAAGGGAGTCCACAGGAAGCCGCTGGCACACTGGAAATTACTTTCCCAGACGAATAGGCCGCCCAAGACTCTTTGTTCCCCTTGCCTTCCTCACTCAGCAGTGCCTCACCAGAGAGAAGTGCACGCTCAACTCTTTTCCTGGGACCCTGCTGAGCTCCCTGGGGTTTCTTTTGCTACGGCTCCTGCTGGAACACCCTCAGCTGAATCCGCTTAAGTGCCGCTTGAATTACGGGCAGCGTACCACCAGTCCTTGGTTATTTCCATGTGTTTTTTCACGGGTACGGAATCAAAAATAATAATAGACACAATTTGCTGCCGATTTAAGAGCCTGGGCTGGGGTCTGGTCCCAGGCAGGGTCTTTTGCGGGGTCGGGTCTCAGGCAAGGGGACGCAGCAAGTCATGCACTTTCACACCACTTTTGCTGCTGATACTCCTCGTTTTGACTGCCGCAGATGAGCCACAACGAGAGTCGTGTGGGGATGGTGAGAAAGGAGAATAATCCTGGAGGATGTGGCTGTAGGAGCTAAATGAACCGAGTACTACCCAGGCACGACTCAGCATCTGCACGTCCACAGAAGGGAAGGGAGCTGGGGAAGGGACTGGAACCCTAGGAGCGGCTGAGGGAGCTGGAAAAAGGGCTCAACCTGGAGAAAAGGAGGCTCAGCGGAGACCTTTTCTCTCTGACAGGAGGGGCAGCCCGGGGCGGTTGGGCTCTGCTCCCAAGGAAGAGGGACAAGAGGAGAAGGAAGAGGGTTTAGCTGTGCCAGGGGAGGGTCAGGTTGGGTAATGGGGAAATTTCTCCATGAAGAAGGTGGTCAGGCACTGGCTCAGTCTGCCTAGGGCAGTGGTGGCCTCCCTCCCTGAGTGCCCCTGGGCTGGCAAAACAGAAACTGGCTGATGAAGCAAGACAACTCAGCGCTGTCCTGTGGTTTCCTGGCTGCTATGGTGGCCACAGAGCTGTGAGTTTTGACCCCTGGGGCAGAGGGGTGTGGGGTGTTCGACGGCCAAGGGGATTTATGGGCTCTTTCGGAAGATTGCACTGCATTTGTCCCCCAGGACACTGAAGCGGGATCCCAGTGTGCCTGATAGACGGCAAGGCTGTGGCAGACAATTGTCATCGCATCCCCACCAAAAGACGAGAGGTCGCTGGATTGCTGCATTTCTGCGAGTAGGCAGAGAGTTCAGCACTTTTTTTAGGGAAAATCATCACCCTTATTAAATCAGAAACGGCTGTTTGTGTCTGGCAGGACCCCAGGCACTTCTCCATCAGTGTGACAATGACATGGCTGCACATGAGTGGCGGATCGTCCTTAACTCCCAACCACTGAAGGACACAGGCCCTTCTCCTCCCTAAGATTCTCCCAGCCATTTGAGCCAGACCAAAGCCTTTGGCAGGAGAGTAAAACGCAGTTTATATCTTGGATATTTCCAGACCACACCGGCAGGGATGGTTTGCTGTGACGGTGAAATCAAAAAAGTAACACTGCATGGAATCCCAAGATATCCTGCTCTAGAAGGGACCCATGAGTGGCACCGAGTCCAACCCCTACAGCTACAGGGCCTGGGGACATTCCCAGGAGCAGTGTACGAACTCTCCTAAATCGGCCTCATCAAAAGAGGCAGCAGCTTCCAGGCAAGAAGAGGTCACAGACCACGCCATGTGTCCTTCCCTAGGAGCAGTTCGGCTGAGGGAACTCCTGGGGGGCCCCTCCCTGGTCTCCCAGTCTGCCTAGGAAAAGGTGACCAAAAAGAGAGTGGAGCCAGCTCCACGTCCTCATCCTTGGAAGAGAAAACTCCCAGCTGGCCTCTCCCTGCCTGCCGGCAGCATTTCCATCCCTTTGGCTCTGGCTCTTCCGCATAAACTTTCTCTAAGAGCAAGGAATTTAGGAAGAGGCATCGGAATTACTCTGTGCTGGAGTTCCCGCCACGAAAAAGAGCCTTTTCACCTATCTTTTCCATTGTTGGGAACTCTGGGCTTGTTCTGGTTTGGACCTTCAGGAACTCTTTATAGCAAATGTTGTTATTTTGTCAGATGTCTTTCTGATCTGCTGCTAGGAAGGACTCCTACATGCATCATTTTCTAGGTCTGCTTGTTCTAAAGTGCTCAAAAAAGAAAGCAGAATCCATTGAAAGCCGATCTGAGATACTTGAAAAACCTGATCTGGTTTTTTATTTTCCTGAGGCTGAGGCTTTCGGCTAATATTTTGCACAATACAGTATGAGAGAAAATATTCATTTAGATACCCTGTTCCATATTTAAACAGGAGATTCTAAAGAAAGGTCTTAATTTCAGCTCAGGATTTTACTGTAATCACACACCCTGGCTGCAGAAATGGGCTCAGAGGCTTCAAAGGAGAAGAGAGTTTTTTATAATTTTCTCATTTCTACTAGGGTGGACCCCTTTGACAATTTCCTTAGAGTCATTCTCCTGAACGGCTTGAGTGACGGTCCCCTCTGAGCTCTGAGTTTGTGCCTTTGTGAAAACAACCACAATGAGCTCCCTGGTTGGGGTTTCATTCATGAGCTGATGCTCTGTCCTGCAAATGGATTCATTATTCATATGGATGCTGGAGGTAAAAGGAAATAATTTTAACTCTCCAGTGTTACCAGAGGCTGGCTGTTGTGACGGTTGACTGCTAATTAACCATATCTTGCATGTGCTCGTCCAGGTGGGACAATTTCTCTACCTTTATTGGGGTACTGAGATATTTTACCAGGACAGCAACAACTAAACGTGAATGCACCCATCACGATTCCCTTCAGCATCCAAAAATAGTGACATGTATTCTAAGAAAGTACTGCGACAACATAAGAAAACCACAGAAAAACATGCAGGAAATAATAAAGATTACCTGCAGAAAATAATGAGGATTGCAGGTGGGTTGATGGGCACTGGAGGGTTTCTTCAATAGTCCATGTTTTTTTTCAGAGAAAGGAAATGTTGGAGATCTACTTTTGATATCCTGAGCTTACTACATTAATACAGCAGCTGGGACTTAACGAAAAACTTTTGGTATCAGGAGACTTGAGAAGGAAAGTCGTGAGAGTTAGAGACAGCAGGCATTCCCAGGCAGGCAGCGAACACGCCAGCTGTCACTTCCCTGGCACTTCCACAGACACTGATGGGATGGAGAAAAAAGAGCCTTGCTGAGCTCTCCAGGCTCAGGGTGGGTTTCACTGCCATTCGGTGGCTTAGCAGGAGACACTTTTGCCTGACAAAGTGAGGTACGAGCTGCCCGTGTTCCAAAAAAGCAGCGTTTATTTGGCTGGAAATGAGCTCCGTGCCACAGATAATGGGTTATTATTTTACTCCCCGGATCTCCATTCATTCCCAGCCCATGTGACTCCAGCTAGAGCCAAGACGGTTCGAATTAATTTTTCAAGTGTGTCTTCGTGAGACAATGCATCAGATGTTTTAATAAAACGCAGACAGGCTGCTGCTACTGCAGTCCTTTAATGCAGTAATTAGGGGCTTCTATTATTAAAAAAACGACAGCAATCAATCCTTCCAGTAATGTATTTTTGCGATTCTGATACAGGTCCAACTTCCTTCATGTTTATAAATTCCCGCATTTAATATTTCACATGCACTACCTTGATTTGCCCGGCATTAGGGATGTATCACAGAAAACCCCATTCAGCTGTGCGTTATTTGAAGGGGTTCTCGCAGCTGCTTTGCTTCCCCTGCTCTTACCTTGCCCCTGCTCTAACGGAGCAGAAGGAAATATCAGTGGGTTTGTTCATTCCTGAAATACACTCTGTGTTCTTCTGGGGCACCCTCTCTCAGGTGCATCCCACGATTGGCTGGAGCTCTGCTTTTGCCTTAGATACTGTTCATTAATTTCTTTTTCTTCTTCTTCTCATTCTCAGTATTTTCCCAGCATTACAGCCCAGTTTCCCTGAGGGTGAGTTAAAGCGTCCCCAGGCATTTCCAGTCACGGGAGTTCTTCCACAATCCACCTGACTTGTCCAAACCTCCTGCACACCAGGCTTTCAGTGATCCCTGGCTGTCACTGATCAGGTTGGGGTTAATGGAAGAGGTTTTATTTTTCCTGTGGACAAACCACCATCTCAAATATGCTGGGATGGCAGAACTGACTCCCAGGGCACTGCTGAGAAGCGTTACCGCTCAGAGACAAGGCGTAACTGCCCTGGTTCTGCCCTGCTGGGATGGGGATGGGTGCAGAACCCTGCCCCGATGCACCAAACCACAAAGAACGGGCCCTGGGTCTTTTCCTATTTTACTGGGAAAGGTTCATCACTTGGGCATGCGCAGGATGGAACTCTGTGATACTTGGAGCAAATGTTTCAGCAGGAGGGAAGAGGCTGGCCTGGACAAGGAGAGAGGGTCAGAAATGGGTGGGCTTGGTCTACTCAGGTGCATTCTCTCTTTGCAGGGCTTATAATCTTCACCTGGCCCAGGACGTGGACCTGACCTGGGAAAGCAGCTGCAGTGCTCTGAGGGAGCCCCAGCCAGGAACAGAAAACAGAGAAGTCCTGGATGATGTTTGTGGTTTGTCCCCATCCTTAGATATGCCAAGTTCAGGAAGGACTGTAACACAGAGGAACTGAGGCCCACAGAATTTCCTAGACCAACCACGTTGCTGCAGAGCTGTGCGGAGCATAAGGTTGCTTTGGACCCTCACACCGTGCCCATCTCACTCTGACCTGAGGAGTGCCCAGCACCTTCCCATATCCTTGTCTGAGGGGCTGGAATGCTCCCTGGGCACTGTCACTTTCCTGCACCTCCTTCTTAAGCGACAAATTTCCTGGAAATTCTTGCCAAGGATGGATATGTCTGTTCCAGCTTGGCTGCAAGCTATAGGCTTCTTACAGGAGTTTTGGACACAATCCTAGTCTGATCCGAGCAACTTCCAAGCTCTCCGGTATATTGGTCTGGTTGTGGATCACAGCAGCTTCCTGTGAACAATGACCTATGTAATCATGCAATCAAAAAATCAAGGAATCACAGACGGGTGTGGGTTGGGAGGGCCATGAACACCCATCCAGTGGCACCCCTTCCATTGCAGGGACATATCCCTCTATCCCAGGGTGCTCCAAGCGCCGTCCAACCTGGGCTAGGACACTGCCAGTGATCCAGGGGCAGCCACAGCTTCTCTGGGCAACCTGTGCCGAGGCCTCCCACCCTCCCAGGGAAAAATTCCTTCCTAATATCCCACCTCACCCTGCCCTCTGACAGTGGGAAGTCATTCCTTCGGTCCGAGAGGGAGAGGCCCTTCAAGAAGAAACGTGTAACAGAACCAGGACCACTGCGGTGACACTGTAACAAGAGGGGACACCTGTGTAGCTGAGAGACCTCTCTTGGCAGATGCTGTGAGACCACAGTCAGAACTGCTCCCACCGCGCAGAACTCGGTGATTTGGGAAAGTTTCAGTGTGTGCAAATGAACGACTCATAATTACTCCAGTGAGCAGCAGAGAAGCTGTCTCTAATAGATACAACTCAATAAAATAATTAACAGATGCAACATTGAGTAGCTCACTTGCAGGTATTTAATATGAATTGCTCCATGGAACTGCTAAATCTTTAGAGAAGAGGCAATTAGCTCTAACGCAGCTCAGTAATTACTGACTGTAACACTCTCCGTAGAAGCTGGGGAACAGAACTGCAAGAAATGGCAATAACTAGTGCAGCAGAACATGAAAAAGGAGCTCAGCCCGGAGAACAAAACAACCCAGCACTAAATGTGTGTCCATGTGTCCGGGACCTGCGCTCTCACCTTGGATGCATTTTGGCCTGCAGGCATTAGGAACACATTTCCCAACACAAGATTTTGCCAACAAATGCAGCTTTTAAAAATTGCCAGGCCAGATTTTCCTACTAATTTTTCTCCAGCTGGGGGATTTAACTTCACAGTAGCAGTGGCAGCATCTGCTGCCCAGATGAAAGCTTTCACTTCGGTCCATATGAAGCGTCATATTCTGGCATCTTGGTGGCCAGAATTTAAGTGTGAGCAATCGTGGCGCTTTGCTCGCAGTTCTGTGCCATCAGCCCTGAGATGAGCAGGGAGGTTAGACCAGGTAAGCTAGAGCCTTCTCTTAGAGTGATAAAGGTGCTTGAAGCTCAGGTTCTGGTCATGGAGGAGTTGTCCAGTGGAAAGGCAGGGGATCATCCAGCACTTAAAAACTGCACAGGATTTTGCCTTTAAGCCCATTTGGAATGGACGACTAAAATTTGGGTTTCTGCGGGAAAGATGTTGCATCCATCTGGAGCCCGAGCATACCCTCCCCCCTAGACAGAAGATTTCGACAACTTTCCTGGGAAGCATGCTTTATCCTCAGGTAGATATTGTGCTCCTGGCCCTGGTCTGGAGGTCACAAGCAACAGCCCATGGATGATGGTTTGTGTCCCTTCCCTCAAAGAGTTACACTGCCCTTATTCCCTCAGAGTGGGTAATGGCCCAGTTGAATCACGGGTTTTTTCAAATGGTTTGTTTGTTGTGGTACATCTTCTGAAGGGTCTTTTTGAATTTGCCCTATCTGCTTTTCCTTGTTCTAGTCTCTTCAGGAGCACCCAGGGAGGTGGAGCGTTCTTCTTTCAATCCAGGTGAGTACATCCAAGTGTGCATTTGCAGGGGAGCTTCAACACTGCAGGAGAACAACTCCTTGTAAACCATCTTGGCTCAGCCTGGGCTGTTGCCAGGTGAATCCACAGCAGTCCATGAGATACTTTGCCTTGGAATCAGTGTCACTTGAAGGACTTGTGTTCTGACAGGAGTGTCTTTTGCATATCTGTGAACCAGCCTGAAGCTGAGCAGGCTGCCAGAAGGTGCTTGGTAAGGAGCATTTTCCTGAGGGCAAAAGGGGCTTGCTGGTGTTGCAAACATCCCTGGGGAGTGTTTCCTCTGCCAGGAGTCTCTGTCAGCTTGGTCCTCCTTCCATCCAACCTCCTTGGGCAGCATTCTCAATGCTGCTGGAGACTGGTGATGGCCCCAGGGAAGGTAAAGCAGCAGGGCCCTGTTTGCACCACAGCCTGCATAGGCCAGAGTCATTCCCAGGGCTGAGGAGAACTCGGATCAGACTTGACCTTGTTTTTCCAGCCTTGGCTCATTGGTATGCCACGAGCTGAGCTCAGAAATGAGTGGCTTAAATGCAGCACCATGCAAGGAATACATTAGAGAAAATCACCATGGAAGAGGGTCGCCATAACTGAACACAACAGAGTGCACAGACCTCATCTCTGCCTACTGCACTGAGTCCTGGAAAGCTGGCTTAGTCACGTAGACATTTTGTTCAACAGAATACCTGAATTGCGAAGGGTGAGATACTACTATGATGAGCACGAGGGTACGAGGAGGTACCAGAAGGTACCTGGGAACCCCATAAGCACCAGGATTTTGTCCAGTGTTGGTATCAACACTCTGGCAAGGCATGGGATGCAAGTGTGATAGCTCTCCACACTCCACACACAACAGGCTGTGACTGGTGTTGTGTGTCAGTGAGCTAGGCTGGACAATCTTTGGTTCACAATGCTTTGCCCTCAAGGAACCCTAGGCTGTCACAGCTCTCCCTGTGCTCTGGGGACACCTCCAGTGCTGTCCGTTTTCGTGGGAAAATAAAGGGTTTCTCCTGGCCTTTGGACACAGCAACAGGAAAGTGGCTGCAAGGATCCAGGTGCAGCCCGCTTTAGCCACGTGCTGTTTTCTGAATTCTATGGAAGAGACCCCAGCAGCCTCAGGGATGGGGGCACCCAGGGCTGAGGCAGGGGAGTGCTGCCTAAACAGTGGGAGAAGGAGCTGGGTGTCTTAGAGCAAGGCGCCAGCAGGGCAGAGGAGGAAGCCGGGGGTCCTGCTGGTTGCAGCTGGCATGGTTTCTGCATGCAGGACATGAAGGGATGTGACAGGTGCAGGAACCTGTCTTGTGGTGACGTGGAGTTTCAGGTCATGGGGACAGTGACAGTTTCAGCATGCAACAGTGGCAAGAATGCTCAGGTGCATGCAGCCAATCTCCTGCAGGACGAAACTGGACGGGTGCAACGACAGAGCTTTGTGTGAGGGAGGGTCTCAGGGGCAGCGGCAGGGAAGGAGCCATGGGGTTAGGTTGAAGGGCGGAGGGAGTGACTCCCATCCTGTGGCTGTGACCAAGGGCGGCAGGGGCTGCAGGGACAGGGCAAGGTGTGTGCTGTGCCTAGGCCAGGACACACGAGGAGCACAGAAGCTGTTTTCCACATCTGGTTTGCTCTGGTTGTATTTATTAAGCAAGAAGCAATTTTTTCCTTTTGTTTCCCCCCAGCTGCACTCTAAGCATCTTCCCCTAGCTCAGCCACTTCTGACATCCTTACCCACCAAAGGTGCTACTCAGAGGAACTGAGAAGAGCTGCAGGTGTCTGGAACTGCGCGTCCTGTGGATCCCGGGGATGTGGGTCCGGCTGGCTGTGCCTACGACAAGGAGCTGGGCTGCAGAGCGATGGTCCGGGGGGGGTCATTCCTGCAGGGATGGGGTGAGGAATCTGAAAGGCATCATTCATCCCTGGAGATGTCTTAGGAGGAAGATGCAAAGTTGAGTTAACCGAGATCATTCTGAAGAAATGTACCTGTTTTCCCTCCCGCAAGCAGCTGGGCCAGTCTATATCTGCCTCACTTTTCCCAAACTCTGCTCATGCAGCTGAGAACAGTACTCACGAAGGCCATTGCCCTGTGCACACAGGTGACAGATGGCAGAAGCATTGTGGGCCTGGCCCCCTCTGCGTATCCCCATTCGTGATCAGCCAGTCTGTCTTCTCCCGGCTGAGGAGCAGCTGAGGACACTGGATTTGTTCAGCTGAAGACAAGTAAACTGAACTCAGACCTCCCCGCGGTCTGCAGCTCCTCCAGAGGGACAGCTCCCATCTCTGCTCCTTGGGACTTGGACAGCACCCAGGTAACGGCTAGAGCTGGGCCGGGACAGTCTCAGGCTGGAAATCAGGGAAAAGTTCTTCCCCCAGAGGGTTCTGGGCACTGCCCAGGCTCCCCAGGGAATAAGCACTGTCCCGAAGCGGCCAGAGTTCCAGGAGCTTTTGGACAGTTGCTGCCAGTGATGCCCAGACTGGGATTGTGAGGGTGTCTGGACAGGACCAGGAGCTGGGCTCGATGATCC
>VYZQ01044339.1:6543-17316 GCA_013400655.1 Mystacornis crossleyi
AGTGTCCATCTGAACAGCTGAACAAAAGAATATTAGCAATTATTTGAACATCTCTCCCTGACCAAGTACTGGACAAATCGCAGAATGTATTAGGAATAAACACGACTGTATTAAGATTAGCTAACAAACAACAAATTGCAACAACTTGTATGTCTTCTTTAAATAATTACAAGTTAAATGTATCCTCATTTAATTTACTCTATAGCTGCTTTTCCATCTGCTGTGTTTGTTTCTCACACAGGCGTCTCCTGGCCGAAGCTGCTCTTCAGAAGCTGGATCTGCAGACGGCTGAACAAGCTTTTGTGCGTTGCAAAGATTATCAAGGCATTAAGTTTGTGAAGCGCCTGGGCAATCTGCAGAGTGAGTCCATGAAGCAAGCAGAAGTGGCAGCCTATTTTAGCAGATTTGAAGAGGCTGAAAGAATGTATCTGGATATGGACAGAAGGTAATTGCGTGTAAACATCTCAGCAGCAAAGAAAAGAAAAGTCTGGGGAAAAAAAACCCATTCCTTAATCAGGAATGGCTGTTTTCTCTGGAGAGTCTTTACCAGTTTCTGCAAAGACGTAAAAGGATCACATGGAGAGAATTTTGGTTTATCCATAGATAACCAGTTCTGTATGTAAACCAGTGCATTCCAAACTGTTTACAAAACCTTGGCTGCTCTAGGTGCTGTGTTTTATAGATGTTTTTTTCACAAGTATTTTGTCGGTATTTCAACTGTCGGGATTCCAAAAATACAAACAATCTTAAATAATGTTTAATTTATGTGGTGTTGCTCTTCGCTAGTGTAGCCAAGTACACATTCTTCTCAATTACACGTACAAACAACAGAGATTTTAATGAACTGTAATCTTTGGAGAGACAGAAGGACTCTGGATGAAACTGTGAAACACTGAAACCAATCAGTGTCATTTTTGCTCAGGAATGAAAACAAACAAAGCAAAATTTTAGTATTGCTGGGAATATAAATTAACACTAAGTAATTAGCTAGAGCCCTGTCTCTACTGAAAAAGGGTAATGAGAAATCAGCAGCAGCAATTGTGCAGTGTAGCCTGTAGATGGTGGTCAAACATGGAGAAACATGAATCACTTATGCACGTATGAAATTTTTAAGCTTTGATTAATGGAACCATGAAAAAAANTCTGGGGAAAAAAAACCCATTCCTTAATCAGGAATGGCTGTTTTCTCTGGAGAGTCTTTACCAGTTTCTGCAAAGACGTAAAAGGATCACATGGAGAGAATTTTGGTTTATCCATAGATAACCAGTTCTGTATGTAAACCAGTGCATTCCAAACTGTTTACAAAACCTTGGCTGCTCTAGGTGCTGTGTTTTATAGATGTTTTTTTCACAAGTATTTTGTCGGTATTTCAACTGTCGGGATTCCAAAAATACAAACAATCTTAAATAATGTTTAATTTATGTGGTGTTGCTCTTCGCTAGTGTAGCCAAGTACACATTCTTCTCAATTACACGTACAAACAACAGAGATTTTAATGAACTGTAATCTTTGGAGAGACAGAAGGACTCTGGATGAAACTGTGAAACACTGAAACCAATCAGTGTCATTTTTGCTCAGGAATGAAAACAAACAAAGCAAAATTTTAGTATTGCTGGGAATATAAATTAACACTAAGTAATTAGCTAGAGCCCTGTCTCTACTGAAAAAGGGTAATGAGAAATCAGCAGCAGCAATTGTGCAGTGTAGCCTGTAGATGGTGGTCAAACATGGAGAAACATGAATCACTTATGCACGTATGAAATTTTTAAGCTTTGATTAATGGAACCATGAAAAAAATAGGGAATTATGGAGAAAAAAATTAATTATTATTTCATTCGGTAAGAATGAAAGTAAGGGGGACAGGGTGGCAGGGCAGAGGGAGAAGGCAGTAGGTGGGAAGAGATGCCCAATAGAGCCTGGTAATGAAAACTTACCAGTTTGCTGGTCTGGGGATGTGGGGTGCCTCCTGAGCACTTCAGTCACGCTGCAACACCCAGTTTAGATATGGCATACTCCTTTTCACATGGCTGAAGAGAAATTTGGACATAGAATTGCAGAAGTTAAAAACTTACTTTTTGTTTACTGGTTTCTTCAACAGTAGAGCATTCTATTCTCCAGTGACAAGAATATGGAAATTCTGTATGGCCTTATGTGTCTCCTAGAAAATACAACTTTTACAACTAGAAAAATCCTGATAAGGGCCTACCATGAATCACAATGAAAGAAATCTATTTTTCAAATAAAATTTTAATGTTTACAGATAGATGCTCTTATTTATCTGACCTCACTGACTCACTAGTGCCTTGCTTAACTTACTTGTAAGTTAAGGGCATTTTTAAAAGAAGTGCATAGGTCTCTCCCATTTTTCCATATTTTCTATGCACCTGCAGAATTACTTTTATATGAGGTAATATAGAATTTTCTGTTTGGTGGAAAAAATGTGCCAGACAGACACACAGTGAGTCATATGTATGCATGAATAATAAAAAGGAAAAACTACTGCTGAGTCCTTTCTCCTTTATCCAAAATCAGCCTGCATTTGGAAGCGATGTCTCTGAAATCCATTTCATTACATCTCAGCTTTAGCCTCCATTTAGCCTTGCTTCTTGGCCTTTCCCCTCATCTTCTGCTTTTCGCCTTTTGCAGCTGCTGCCATCTCTCGTAGTGGTCAGCAGTGAAAGATACAGAACAGAGTAAGAGCGAACCTGAAGTAACATCAGCCCAACTGTCTCACTCATTTAACTCCTCACACAGGAGTGTGGCTGATAAGAAAGTGCATACGTGTGATATAAACTGAGTTCTCTTGAGTATTTGCTTTAATGGAATAGTGTTTGAATTGTAAACGAGTTATCTGGGATCACTCTTGACACCTGCAATGCAGGTTAAGAACACGAAAATACTTTTGGATGCTTTTCTCAAGATTTTTGTTACGTATTTTTTGTGTTTGACTCTTCCCTGCCGTTTTCTGTTTAGAGACCTTGCCATCGGGCTGCGGATCAAACTGGGCGATTGGTTCCGGGTGCTGCAGCTGTTGAAAACGGGCTCGGGGGACTCGGATGACGCCCTCCTGGCACAGGCACACAACGCCATTGGAGACTATTTCGCAGACCGGCAGAAGTGGTACGTTCTGAAGAGCAACCGTAGTAAGGAACTTACAAAGGAAATTACTAAACTGTGACAAGATTTAATTTATGAAGAGGGACAGATGTCAGGAAAGTCAGGATGCAATATCTTGGATAATTTTGGAGTGATGAGATTTAGTTCAGACCTTCATGGTTCCGTGGTATGATAAACAGAGAGCTGTTGATCAGCTCGCTAAAAGGTGATGGTGATAAAAATCTCTGCTTTGCCAGAAGTCTGTCTGCTTCAAAAGAGGAGAAGAAAAGAGAAATACCTATATAGTTGTGATACAGGAAATATTAAAAAAACCAAAGTAGGTTTAAAAGTAGGACAGAATTACTTACCATCATCTAAAAGCTTCAACCCACAAATATTTGAGAAGGTCCAGAATTCTCTATGACCTGGATCTGTCTCCAGCTGTTGCCCAAACTGGGCACCCAAGGAAGATTTTAAGGGCAATGCACACATATAATGGTATTTCTCCCAAACACATTTTGCAGTCAGCTGCTTACTGAGCCAGAGGCAATGTCTTCATCGCTAATAACTTGCAGGGAATTTTTTTAATGAACTTTTCTTGTTGCCTTCGAAGCCCATGTCACAGAGTTCCACAGCTTCACTATGTATTGCCATTATCCAAACTGTATGGTCACAATGCAGCTGAAAACTTGTGATTAGATTTTGAAAGTTGAGTTTTAGGTGCCTTAGGTAATTTTTGAGAATTGTCTGGGAGGTCTGGTTGCTTGTGTTTTAAAATATGGAAGCACAACAGTAAAGCCCTTTTCTGAAAGTTTAGTTGTAAGTTGTCCATTATCTGCTGTGATCTCTGCAGATGTGGGAATTTAGCTTTAATAATTCCTTGACTTCCTAATCTTATGCTAGTCATTGAATCAATATTGCTTCACTTTGAATATAATGAACTGTAAAATTTAAAATTTGTAGTCCATTTTGGAAAAACAGTGAAATTCTAGCTACAGAAGCTTTTCCAAGGAAAGTTACCTATTTAAAATAATGTGATTTTAAATTTACAAGTGCAAAAGGCTTACAGAGTTAAAAACATCTCTTGTGTATATACATTAGAAGCCACCACATTTTTTTTGTCTTATTAGGTTAAATGCTGTACAGTACTATGTCCAAGGACAAAACCAGGAACGTTTAGCTGAATGTTACTACATGCTAGAGGACTACCAAGGACTGGAGAACCTGGCTAACTCACTTCCAGAGAATCATAAATTGCTCCCTGTAAGCAAAAAACCACCTTTATTTTTCACTGTCTTATTCCCAACTATTTATTTAAAATTTCCCATCTTGGGAGGGTTAAAAATGAGAGAAAGAATGCAGTGTATGACCTACTCACTTAAGTGCAATGGTGTTTCTGTGGTATTGATCTCTAGTATTACTGTTGTTTTCATATTCCGTCACTCTCCCTTTCCCTTATTGTCCCAGTTCCCCAAAAAGTCCTGAGTGACAATACTCTAAAAGGAGGGGAAGTAGATGGGATAGGGTGTGTAGGCTATATAGGTGTGCAGGGTATAAGTGTGTATATGTAGCAGGAAATTACCTACTAAATAATAGCTAATTTAAAACTATGCCATGGTTGATTTAATCCAAAATGCTTGAAAAATGCAAAACATGCTCCTTTAATGCCTTTCAGTAAACCAAGACATAGCATTTTCTTTTAACCTCATTGTAATAGCTTTCTTCAATTTAGAAGCAGTAGAGAGTAGCACACTGTTCTAAAGATTTTCAACAGTGCATGGTGCCTTCACAATATCTATGAAGCAAACAATCCATTCTCCACCCTCTTGGACTTAAATTAACCAAATGTGGAAGTGAATTTAACACAGTGCTGATGCTTTTTGCAGGATATAGCTTATATGTTTGTGAGAGTGGGGATGTGTGAACAAGCTGTGTCAGCCTTTCTGAAATGTAATCAACCAAAGGATGCCGTGGATACCTGTGTGCATCTCAACCAGGTAAAATAAAATAATATGCTTTAGCAATACCAGTTTAACAGTGAGATTTCTATCCTGATGCCCAGTTAAATACAAATCCCTGTTAAGTATCAGATGATTTGTCAGAGTTTCTGGAAAATTCATACTTCGGTGCTTAAGCCAGTTGTCTGAGGTTGAGATTAGACCACTGGAGGGACAGTGCAAATCTACATGCAGGGTGTGTGGGCAGCATGCTCAGCATACAGACATCTGTAGCCTCTACGAAACTGGGCTGTGCTACCTCTTGATGGAATGAGAGAAGACTGGAGAAGAGACAGATGTCTGTTCTGAATATTTTCCACATCCCCCTCCTTCTTTGTATAGATGCAGATGGATCTGTGACTGCATGAGGATGTAGCTGGAAAAAGCTGAGCTGGAAACTGATCGGCATGTTTGTAACTAGGGCTGTTTCCTGGAATGACTTAACCTGTGCAAATGTCTGTGTCAACACAAATAAGGGAAAAACTGAGAATGGCTGTGAGGAACTTGATGGATGGGAATGGCGGGACTGGCCGAGGGCTGGCTTTTTGTGAACAATTTCTTAGTTTATGGATCTGAAGAGCTATTAGATGTGAGATTCAGTTAAGATTCTCAGTCCTGCTAAACTTTTTATCTGGAGCAAACACAGTAGCCAAACCACTGAAGATCAGGAAAATTCACAGACAAAATGAGGTGTATAGAAGGATAAGTAAAGTGTTACTGTGTGCTTTAAGCTTCTGGGCTGAGATCCTCTTTCAGACAAACTTTTGAGAGTCTGGGTTAAGTGTTGAAATCCACATGTCCAGCTATGAGCTGCAGTGAAATGATTTTGCAAAGCTTTTATGACAGCAGAAGCAACTGTTTTCTATGTGGTTTTGGACAGAGGTCCAGCCATTTTTTTCACAAGCCTGCTGTATCACATGATTGGCAATGATGTAAGAATTTGTATTCTCTTGCTTTCTATGTTCATTTTATAGTATCCTAGTTCAAAATGGTGATGAAATATTGCACACAAATGTTGCAGTCTGTTCATGGATAACCAGTTTGTTCTGAGAGCGTATTTGAAAAAATGAGGTTAATAATTGTCTCCTTTTATTTCTAGTGGAAAAAAGCTGTGGAGCTGGCTAAAAATCACAATATGAAAGAGATTGGATCCTTGTTAGCCAGATATGCAAGTCATTTACTGGAAAAGAATAAAATCCTTGATGCTATAGAACTCTACCGTAAAGCAAATTATTTCTTTGAAGCTGCTAAGCTCATGTTCAAGGTATCGCAGGTTTTATTTTTATGTCAAATAACTGGGTTTTTTGGACTAGCTCTTATTATTTCCATGCTACTTTTATTCGCTAAAATTGGGGTTATTTTAGTTTTAACAATGCCTAGGCAACAAGCAGGTGGCATCATATAGGATACTGCAAAGATGAACCCAGCTCCCAGAGTTCAGGTATCTTTATGTGTAATGGTTACCCTGGGTGTCCTCTGTAGGTAGTGGAGACTTTGGGGACACAATCCATCTATTTATTTTGAGACTTTCGCTTCAGTATGAGATGAACTGCACCTCAGAAAAGGTCCTGATGCCCTGCATTGCCTAGTAAAGGACTATGGTAGATGGGCCTGGGGTGCAATGTCCACATTATTTTAGATGTCATGGGAGTTATTTTTATCTCCTTTTTTAAAAAAATAGCAACGTCAATAACTAGAAGTTAAATTCTGGTATTTCTTCAATTAGTTCCTTCAGTTAGAAATGGCTGTGGTGTGCTTTTAAGATAAAGATGTTGCTTAGATTTGGTTTGGCTGCAAAGATTTCTCTTTATAGTTTAAAGTCTGTAGGAGTGATATGTAATTTTTCCAGCAAATATTTATAGCAGTATATATATATAAATATAATATATGTTACTTTCAAAAGCCATTCCTCTTTTCTGGGAAAACCACCAGACCTTATTGAAAGCTATGTATGTGTTTAAAAATGGCTATTTTTTAGTTTATTTTTATACTAGGTCAATAGACTTATCCATGGTTACACTGATTTATCCTTCCTGAGAATCTGGCTTTATATACATGTTAGCTAAATAAATATAGAATAACGTGGATACTTCACTTTGACATTTTCATTTATAGTTCTGTTCGCAGTCTAAACTATTACATTTAAAGGCAGAATAATTTTTTGGCATGGTTTCCTAGGTTTGTACAAGCATGCAATTGTCCAAGAGAATTAAATCCCTTTGTGTTGTTTTTTAAGATTGCAGATGAAGAGTCAAAGAAAAGGACGAAGCCTTTGCGAGTTAAAAAGCTTTATGTGCTATCAGCGTTACTCATGGAACAGTGTCATGAACAAATGCAAAATGCACAAAGGGGAAAAGTTAAAGAAAAAAGTTCAGAGGTAGTGTCTTTTTTTTTTTTTTTCCTTTCTGAATTCTGGTAGCTGCTAGCTAGTCAGAATAAAGCAAGCCATCTTCATGGGAGCCTATAATGTTTTTTTAATAACATTTAAAACATCTTTTCCCTCCTAAGAACAAAGCTTTCCTCAAAGTAAATCTCCCATGAAAACATACTGTTTTAAGTATTATTTTAAAACATTTAAATCGTATGTATTAAGAGATATTTTTCTTCCTAAGTTTAATGTGCTTTTCTTAATGTTTTCACTATTACAATGAAAACCATACTAGGAAACTCCAGACCTTTTTCTTCCTGCAAGACTCTCATGTCATTTAGGAGTAAGTATTGATCCCAAAGGGTGAGCTGTGATTAGATTAAGCTATGTTGCCTGGAATTCAGCAGAGAGATGGCTTCAGATATGGGGGGAGCAAATGAAAGAATTTTTTTTTTCCTCTGCTCACAAGTTCATCTCCATATGCACAAATGAAATAGTTTAAACAAAGTTTTAAGAGCTCTGGTGTTGAAATGCAGTATTAATCCAAACTATGAACCAGTCTGCAGATGTGCATAAAATATATTTGTATACACACGTATATGTATTTATCTTTGAAAATCTGCACCATATGTTGTGCCTGTGTTCTGTACAGAACGCCTGACAATGCTCACTGTAGGTCCATTTGTATTTCTCCTGCTAAACACGGACAGTGGTGTAATCACCAAGTACCGAAAAGCTCTTTTCATATATCCTGCTGTATGTGTTTCCTGCTGTATCTGTTTCATATAAAAATTACTTGTGATACTGGTTTGTTTTCAGAGGGCTTCAGCTTTGGCTGGTTTGCTGGAAGAAGATGTTCTTTCTTCAATGAATCGCTTTGCAGACAATGTGTGGCGAGGAGCTGAGGCTTACCACTTTTTCATACTTGCACAAAAACAGCTCTATAAAGGTTCTGTAGATGCAGCACTTAAAACAGGTAAGAATTAATTTTCAACCCTGTAAAGACAGCACATGACTTCATTTATAGCTGCCACATTTTTCAGTTCTTAATAGTTCCATGTAATTTAAACCAAAACCATATAATGAATTGATTATGGCTGCAGTCACAATACCTAGAAAGGACTTTGCTGAAGAAAATGCAAATCTTTCCAAATATTACCTGGTAAATTGGTCAACCTCTGTAGATACTCCGCTGATTGTTTCATTTTTTTCCTTAAATTATAAGGCATACCTGAATTTACATCAGACGTTCTTCATAAAAATCTGTGGGAATTAAGAAACAAATAGTGCCTTGTACTTTGTCCAAGTAATGAAGATTTCAAATATAATATTTTTAAAACAAACCAACCAACTAAAATAAAGTGTTTCAAGAAGACACTTCAATTTCCCAGTCAAATCTCCTTAATTTTTTTTTAGCACAATGCTTCACAGTCATGTCAATAAAAAACTGTGGTTCATTTTGTCCAATTTATAGGATTAATACCATCTACTAGTAGGAACTATTTCACACAGATGTTTGCACTTCTCAGATGTGTAATAGTTTCCTTGGATTTCTTTTTGTCATTTTTTTAGCTCTTCATTTGCGAGATTATGAAGACATTATCCCTGCAGTTGAAATCTATTCCCTTTTGGCACTCTGTGCATGTGCAAACAGAGAATTTGACACTTGTTCAAAAGCCTTTGTTAAACTAGAATCCTTGGAAACTCTTAAGCCAGAGCAGAGGCAACAGTATGAAGACCTTGCTCTAGAGATATTCACAAGATATAGTCCAAAGTATAACAAAAAACCTGATCTGGATCACGTTCTTGAGAGGTGGGTTTATTTTTATATGATACTATAATAATGCTGTCATTTTTTTCTGCTGTTCTCTGTATTTTGGGTTTTAGCAGGTTTTGTGTATGACCAAATTAATTAAGTGCTTTGCTGCTTAAACAAAATATTGGGCAAGAATGAAGAAGGTGTTAGCCAGTTTGGAGGAAGGTCATACAGCAGTATGTTGTTTGAGAAAATAGACACTGACTGCATTTGAGGAACTGGGCATAAAGATGTAACTTCATCCGAATTTTAAATGCAGGTAGACAAAGCACAGGAGTTTTAGGACTTTGGTACTGTGTCATGTGACATTAAAGTAAGAATGTTACTGTTTGCATCACCACGGTGGGGTGATGCAAGTATCAACAAGAGAATCTTTAACCATTATTAACTAACAGGTCTCCAGTGTTTTGTGAATAAGCTAAATCTTGGTGTGAAAAGATCAATATGTGAAGTGGGCAAATTAGTATGAAGGGCACATTTAAGGGGTAGATCCTTGGAGTGGCTGTACCCAGAATAGTGTCTTTGACATGTTTCCTGCTAAGAGCATGCAACTTGTAAATATGGAAATCGATTGTAAATCAATTTTCTTTTAGCAAACAGAATTTTAACCTGTCTTGATTGATCCTACTATGCAGCTGTACAGAATCTCACTAGCAGCTGTCAAATTGACCCTTCACACTTCAGAGGAAGGAGTATAATCACAGTGCAGGTGTCTAATCACACCTTACCTTTATATGGCCTTCACTGCTTCTTTTCACCCCATCTTTTGGATCTGCTGGCCCTGATTTGTTGACTCTGTGGTTCTGGGGGTGGGCATTCTCTGGTGTGAAGATTGACATACTTAGTTACGTGAACAGTGAAGTGTTACATGAGCTACTAACTTCTAATCAACAACTGGTGCACCACATTTTTATTCTTTCAGCTTTATTTACTTTTTTTTTTCTTTTTTGTAGTGGAGATGGTAAACTTCCTGTATGTGTTGCAACAGGAGCCCCTATCCTGGAGTATCGATTCTGGATGTGCAGTGTGTGTAAGCACTGCATGAAAGCCAAAGAAGCAGACCATTATAACGCCTGTCCTCTGTGCCACAGCACAGTAAGCTGAGGATAAAGACCCTGTATCTGCATTTTTGACTGCTAAAAACAGCCTCTAAAATGTTACTATGTTTTGAAATACAGCTCAGGTACTGTATTGTAGCAGTTAGTGCTGCTATTAGGGAAACATTTAAAAAAAACCCCAAAACCAAAACAGAAAACTCACAAGAGAAACCTTTATTGCTTCCACATATCTGAAGAAATTACTGTGTAAATAGGCTTCATTTTTTGCTACACTTTTAAAAAAAGATTTAAGGTAAAAGCATTCTTTTTGAATTGTAGATTGAGCCTGGTTTCAAAACCACGTGAGTTGAGGGTAGGCTCATATCAATGTTCCACTCTGAGCAGACTCCATTTTTTTGTCTAATTCCATAGGAAATTATTGGGTTTTCTCAGAATTCA
>VYZQ01044343.1:0-17991 GCA_013400655.1 Mystacornis crossleyi
GTATATATTAAAATACATATAAAGACATATGTTAACTTATAGTGGAGTAGAAACCAGAACTTGTTTAGCAGAACAGAAGTCACTAGAATCTGCCTCTTCTGTGTAATCTCTGCAGTGAAGCAATCTCAAGCTGTGCTATCAGCTCTGGCAAATGAAGCGATGTCAGGGCAGGTTAATACTTGGATATGAGAACGTGAAAGAAAATCTGCCTTTCTAAGGATGCTGTAAACAGAGCTGCATTAACCAGGGACAGAAACAGCCTGTCTGGCTGGGTGCAGGAAGGCTCTGGTTGCACAACGTGCACACAGTGTGCAAATGCATGTTGTGTTGCTGGGATCAAGGGATGGGGGGTCAAGGGGTGGGGCGGAACCAGAAGCCCCCCAGATCCACCTCAGTAAATCTTTGCCTTTTCTGTCATAATTACTTTCATTGAATTGTCTTTGCTTACACACAAAAAAATTATTAGCCTGAGTTAGCGAAATTGCATCAAATCCAAGTGAAAGCTTTGGTGTCACTGCAATTCGACTTTGAGATATTTCTGCCTTTTTTCTGCAGTGCAGATGTAAGTCCTTCATCTCTCAGCAACTGTGTTTAGGGGAAAGAGTGTATTGCTAACATGTACCAAAATCTGAAACAGGTCATCCCGCTTTGTGATGGTGTGGTGGGTTGACCCTGGCTGGACCCCTGGTGCCCACCAAGACACTTAATTACTCTCCCTCCTCAGCAGGATATGGGGAGAAAAGCAGGACAAAGGCTCATGCGTTAAGGACAGGGAGGGCTCACTCACCAGTGAGTGCCACGGGCAAACCAGACCCAACTCAGAGAAATTCATTTACTGCAAATCAAATCAGAGAAGCGTAATGAGAAATAAAACCAAATCTTTAAACACCTTTCCCCCACCCTGCCCTTTTCCCCTCAACTTCACTCAAGGCTCAACTTCACTCCTGATGTTCTTTATCCTTCCCCCCTGCCCAGCTGCAGAGGGAAATGGGAAATGAGGGCTGTGCTCAGTTCATCATACATTGTCTCTGATGCTCCTTCATCCTCACGGGGAGGACTCCTCACACTCTTCCCGTGCACAGGCGTGGGGTCCCTCCTATAGGAGACAGTCCTCCACAAACTTCTCCAACACAAGTCCTTCCTTCCTGATGAACTGCTCCAGTGTGGGTCCCGTCCATATGGTGCAATCCTTTAGGAAAAGTCTGCTCCAGCACGAGTCCCCATGGGATCACAAGTCCTGCCAGCAAACTTGGCAGGACCTGCATGGACTCCAAAGGTCTCCAAGTCCTGCCAGGAGTCTTCTCCAGTGTGAGCTTCCCACGGGGTCACAGCCTCCTTCGAGCATTTGCCTGCTTCTGGGGCTGCAGGTGGATCTCTGCCCCACCATGGACCCCCATGGGCTGCAGGGGCACAGCTGCCTCACCATGAGCTGCACGACGGGCTGCAGGGGAATAGCCCCAACGCCTGGAGCAACTCCTCTCCCTCCTTCTGCACTGACCTTGGTGTCTGCAGACTTGTTCCTCTCCTACACTCTCACTCTACTCTCCAGCTGCAGTTTCCCAGGAGTTTTTCCCCCTTCTTAATTCTGCTGTCCCAGAGGTGCTTCCACCATCACTGCTGGGCTCAGCCTTGGCCTCATTGGGTCCATTTTGAAGCCAGCTGTCACTGGCTCTGCAGGACATGGGGTAAGCTTCTGGCAGCTTCTCACAGGGTCACCCCTGTAGACCCCCTGCTGCCAAAATCTTGCCATGGAAGCCCAGTACAGATGGTAATGTGCTGGCTCTTCACATCTGTACTAGCTAAACACATCTGACTATGGCTGATCAAACTACTCTCTCCCATCCCTGTGTCAGCTACTGTGTGTCACTCATCCCCTCTTCAAAGCGTCAGTGTCCCAGCACCATGGTGTTTAGGAAGCTGTCAGTATGGCTTCTCATTATTGTTCTGGAGCTGATGAAGGTCACCCCAACCACAGAGCTCCAAACCTGCAGTTAGGTTATTTCAGAAGTGATCCTCCAGTGTCACCAAATCAGATGCTAAAGGAGAAAAGCCACCTTTTTTCCCTCATGCTGCCAAAATACAAGACCTTGTCTGATATGCAGGGCCAGCATTTGGACTTGATGATCCTTGTGGGTCTGTTCCAATTCAGGAACAGGAATGGTCCTACGAAACTTCTCATTGCTTGGGATTGTCAGCAAAAGCGAGTTTGCAAGTTGAGATTTGACCTTGCAGTCTACCCGCACTCCAGAGACTTTGTAAGTGTTCGCTAAAATGAGGTTGTCCTGCCTGGATTCTCTTTGAGAGACCAGCCAGAGCCAGCCAGGGCTCTCCTGTGTTTCATGGTCCGACTGAAGCCCTGAGGTGGGTGTGCAGGCTGGTTTGCAGAAGCTTCAATAGTTCCGGGGAGAACGGGCCATGGGCATGTGTCCTGCCAGCTGTCAGGAGTGGGCTGTGACAGCAGAGCTGCCTGTCCCCCGCTGAACCTCACCAACCCCAGGCCTCGTCAGCACACCCAGCTCTGAACTGTCCATCTTGGGCACACACAGAAATGTGAAACACCAGCACCCTGCTGTGAGTGTCGCCAACAGTTGTCTCAACGATCCCAGTGCTATCCAGTAACCTTCACCTGGCCCGTGACTCTTGCAGGATGCAGTACAGGGGCTTTGGGTAGCTGATGTGAGTCCCAGGGCTCCCAAGACAGGCTTTCCCTCAACCACTGTGACATTCTCCACTTGCCACAGTCTCCATAGTTTGCATGAAGACTTTGAGGAGCCCTTTTTCCTAGAAGATGCAGCGAGGCAGGGAATAGGAAGAGAGATGGGAAAAGACAGTGATTCGCACACTGGTGGCCATCATAGCAGGGCTTGCAGGTGCAGGGCCATGACAATAAGACAAAACTCCGAATTATGCCATTGAATTAGCCACTTTGAAATATAAATTAAGAGACATCCTGCGGGCAGTCACTCCCAGGTCCTCAGGGACCTTTCCTGTAAACTGCATTCCTTTAATGTCTCCTTCAGCTGCAACATTGCCTATGCAAGAGATTTCCTGGCCTTTTTTCGTTCTGGGTCTGGGCTTCAACTCGTGCATTTCCAGGCTGCCTGTGCCAAAGGCTCTGGGCCATGGGGAAGACCGCCCACAGCCATTTCTACAAAATGGTTTTTATAGAAAAAACAGTGAGCCCATCAGGCTTTTCTGTTTGTGGCACAGCCCAGCCCAGCCTCCTGAGCACCTGCATCTCAAAGCCAAACCAAGAGGGTGGTGGATCCATGGTTCTGCAAACAGTATCTCAGGAGCCCTGCTTGGATCCTCTGGGAAGGATGACATTCTGGCTCCTGATCATCATCTACCTTAAATTTCGAAAAGCTGGTATGAATATCCATGACCCATCCAGTTTCTATGGCTGTCTGGAGCTCAGACATCAGGAGAAAGGGATGTCTTCAGCTCCCGGTGGGTGCCCAGGCCCTGAGTACATCCCCCTCCTCCTGGGGCTTGGGCTGCCTGGGCCCAGGGCCAGCTTTGACAGTGCAGCTGCCTGGCCTTGAATCAAAGAGCTGTTTGAGAACAAGCTGTGAGGAGCCTTGGCAAGGACTCACTCCCCTTATCTCAGGCACTGTTTTTAAGTAGGGCTTTTGCCCTTGGTCTCTGCCTGAGCTACATTGCAGCTATCCCTGTACCTGGCCATATAATTCCCCAGTCTGGACCCGGACATGATCTGGGACCTGCCTCAGCTCTTCTTCCTTGGGTACCATAGCAGCGGATCCTTGTCCACAAAGCCCCTATTTCATGCCCAGCTTGCTGTCACCCCCAACAGCAGCTCCACAGCTCTTGTGTGGAGCCGTCCGACAACAGGAAACAACAGAAGATGAGGAACTGTTGCATACTTACTCTGGGATTTCCTCTGAGAATAGCAGAGGAGGAAAGCGATGCTCTGAACCACAAGGAGCAGAACCTAAATCTCCCAGTCAAAGCATGGATAAAGACGCTGAGACAGCAACTTGGCTCAGACAGAACACAGAGGACCTATGAATAACCAGAGGTTTTATGGTTCCTCCTTCACTAACACTATCCCCCAGATTCTGAAAATGCTGACAGACTATCCAGCTGCTCCCTCAATGCTTCTGTTCCTCATCTGCTGATAATGAGGCATTTGTAAATCCTGACCCTGGGCTGTTCACTGGTTCTCCCAAAGCCAGCCTCAGGCCAGCTCCCTCACCAGCTCTTTGTGTTGCCCCCAGAAGTGACTTCTCCCAGCTGAAAGGGCAGCTCTCTGGGACTGGTCCTGGCACAGAGATGTTGAGGAGGGCCCTCATTTCCCTGAGCCCTTTACCAGTCTGCACAGCTCCTGAGAGCCCACTGGAGCTGCTTGTTTTTGCAAAGTGCCATTGACCATGCTGCCTATGGGTAGCGGGATAAGGTGCTCTGCTGCAGAGAAGGATTTCAGACTGCCAGGTCTGCTAAGACACTGCTGAAAGACTGGGAAACGACATCAGAGAGCCAATTTGATGAGGTGCATAGCCCCACTGCAGCCAAAGAGTGTTTCCTTGTGTGCATCATCCAAACCTACGGCTGGAGTTTTCTTCCAAAAAAGCAGCTGTTTGCACCCCAGACTGGAGTTCGGCACAAGGTAAGCTGCCTCCAGGGCAGGTGACCGGAGAAGGGACAAAGCAGCAACAGGACAACCAGGTGACACCCATAACCTATGGCTTTGAGGGAGGACCACACTGTACTCTGGGACTACTTGGGTGTCGAATTCACACTGACATGTTTCACTGAGCACTAACTTTCTGCTGTGAATATAAGGACTGTGGTGGGTAAGACCAAAAGTGTGTCTGAATATAAATTCAGTAAGACTGTTGCATCTCCAACAGCCACCAGTAAACGGATCTATTCAGAAAAGCTTAAGAACAAGAAAAAAAGTGATGCTCTCCCCAGCACTTTCCCAGTGTTTCAGTTATTTTCAGATGAGGGGTTTCCTGACCTGGGAGTTGTAGATCTTTCTACGCAGCAATGTACCGTGGGCTTCTTTTCAGTGGATTTATCTCACCTCTCCTGGAGTGCACATTACCTCTTAGCTCGCATGGCGTTTGGTGACAAAGCTGGAGTGTCTGCCCGGATTTAGCTCACAGTCATTACTAAGCCTTAGTTACGATGAGGTAAGAACGTAACTCTTTTCCTATGAAGACAAATTTTTTACCTCAGTGATGCAGAGAACTGCAAACACGCATTAATGGTCTCACCAAAACAATACAAGTATCTTAAGGGACAATGAGTGTCAGAGGCACTGCTTTAATTTACTTTATGCGTTACTCATCCCTTTCTGTAAGAGAGGAACACCCGAGGAGACGCTGCTCAGCCAGTTGCTGGAGAGCTGTACGTACAGTGGGACAGCCACAGAGGGTCTGGGCAGGGACCCCAGCCATGCCAGGGTCTGAGCCTGCGCCAGTCACACTGTCTCTAGAGGTACTAGAAGGCAAGGCATGAAAGTTAACATCTGCTGAGAGCTAGAGAGCACAGCAACAGTGCAGATTTTGTAGGGCAAAAAGGCTTTCTCTCGCTCTGCCGTGCCAGTGGTAACACCTGGTTACAGCTGTCGTGTATCCCAGGTCAGAGGTGCTTGGGTATCCCATTTTGAGGTGGGCAAGCAAGGCACGAGACCCATGGGTGCTTTAGGTAACAGCTTAAACATAAGTAGCAACCCTCGTACCTTCCTGTGATTACAAGTTCCATGATTTTATAGACTGTTCTTGACATGTGGTTTGTAGCCAAGTGAGCAGCAGTGTTTCAAGATGATCCTACCTTGCCAGCCTCCCTTGCTCCTCTGCTGGGGAGGCATCCATACCTCCTCCACCCCAAAGGTCTTGGCTTCATGGCTGCTCATGGCTACGAGCAGAGACTGAGGAGCTGACACGTTTTATTCATCTCTCCTGCCTCGCCTTCTAATATCCATTAGCAGGGTGGGACTGCATCTTAAAGCAGTGCACCTAAACCTCCCCAGTCCTTCTTGGAAGGATTCCCAGCAAGAATGTGACTCAGGATCATTACTTTTTTTTTACATGCTGGTTTTCTTGCAGTTCTATTGACTGGTGGATACAGACAAAATCACTGACTGCAAAAGAACAAGTGCCTACCACAGGGTGAGTGGCCTCTGATACTGCAGCTGGACTCCTGAGCTGACCACATGCACTTCCCAAAATATAGCCATATTAATTGGGCTCATACAGTTTTGCTGAAGCCAACAGGTCATCCCAGAAACAAGCACTGCTCAACTCTGTTCAGTAATGGGACACCTGAGAAGTTCTTATTGCCCCATATCTTTGAATTATGAAAGATCTTTCCTCCTCACAGCTCTTTAAGCTACAGAGTTTATGTTTTCAGGGCACTGAAGGCACCCACAGACCTTGGTGGCCCTAACCATCTTCTGCTCCCCTTTGCCCTTTCCCATCACCCAGCCAGGACACCAGCCCCCACATTTGGGCCAGGGCTGCAGTGGAGCTTGAGACTGGCACCACTGCAGCATCACTGAGGCAAAGGGCTCAGAGCATGAAATGGAGCATGGGGAGGCTGCTCAGGATCAGTGAATCCTTTAAATGTGCTCATGGCCCTGACACATACCTTGCAGGTCGTGGCAACAAGAACACATTGATATGAAACTCACATGGTGATGAAGAACAGCCACTCAGATCCACATGATTTGTTCTGTTTTCAAAGTAGCAAAGTACTCATTCCATATATTTTAGTAGTGTCTGTTAATTACAGTGCCAAAAAGTAGTATTTGCCTAACTGCACCAAAATGTTTTCTCTGAATACATGCAACTTCAATACCAAGTCAAGAGCTCCACCATGAAGCTTTATTCAGGCAGCAGAGCCAAGAAAACTTCCATGTAGCTCTATCTAAGAGGTGTTCAATTCTGAGTATCTACTAGGACTAATGAAATGCACTACAGAAACTCTGAACAGCTTACATCAAGGAAGAAATGGGAAAGAAAAAAAACACTGAATCTATAAATCCTATCTAGTGGAATGGGTACAGATTTAAGGATTGGTAAATTGAGTTATCCCAGCGTGGAGACGCTTGATTTTTCAGCTGCAAGTTTTCCTTTTACCTCTCAGATTACACCGAGTGGTGCTGAACAACAATCTTTTGTTCATGGTAATGGTGAGCAGCTCCTCCAGAGGAAAACTGCAACAGCCCTGCCTTGCAAGGATCACATCAGCATTGCTCTGCTGTCCTACCAGGCCTGAGTCAGCCACAGCTGGCCGCAGCCACCTTCCTCGGGGGGGTAAAACAAAGTTGCCAGCTGCTGAATCTGCTTTAGGAGTTCTCCTGAAGGCAGCTGGAGAGCTGGAGCAAATTTTTCTTCAAATGTGCAAGTGACAGAGCCTAGAAGCCATCTCTGACAAACACTGGCCACATTGGTTGTGCCTTTTTGGCTTTGCCTGCTTCTGGCTCCTTCTTCTTTTCCAGTCTTAGCAACAATGGTGCAGCACACCCATCTAGATAAAGCTGTTGGGAAAAGGCACGGAGGAAAGTGTTTTGGGAGCCGACACTACTTGGAAACGAGAGTGATGGAAATGCTATATTGATCCGTCAGATAAGAACATTTGGCACACAGCTCAATGATGGTGAGGAAGAGCATTAGTCTTCCAGATTTTTACTCATCTCCGTGAGGCTGCAAGCCTTGTTTTGCCAGAGCTGTAAAGTACAAGTTACAGTCACTTAAATGATCCAAAGAGGGGTTGGGAGAAGGCAAATAAGAAGCTGAGCTGTCAATTAGAGGGAGAGACTCTGAAAGAGGCTTGTGAAAAACTTATATATAGCTATAAGGATCTGTTGCAGAACCTGATGTGGTATAAGATGAGCTAAATTTAAATGTTATGTGTTTTCATTATTTTGGGGTTTTGGTTTTCTTGGCTAATACTCTGCTTTATGCAAGGTGTTAGATCACTGCTTACCATTGTCTACAACTACATCACCCACAAAAATCCTCCTTTCTACCATGAAAATTCCAGGCATGGCTTCAAGGCAGTGTATTTGACCCAAACTGATGTGCCCAGGCTACCATCAATCTGGATCTGTCTGCAGTCTGTCCAAACACCCCCAGAGCTGCACATGGGGAGTGGCGGTGCAATAATTTTGACAGTTTGGGGACAATTGGTTGGGCTGGCAGAACCCCTTTGTGCAGGTACAACACCCCAGCTGCCACTGCACTTGTGGTATGAAGGGCGTGTCGGCAAAGCTCTGGATTTGCTTTTCCCAGGTAGGGCTTGCTTGCATGGAGGACTCACCAAAGGGGATTCGAGGCTTCCCAAAACACCTGGTTTGTTAGGTGCTTGTGCAGCTTTTCCCAGGCAGCGTACAGTAATGTTAGTGCAGTCACGACGAGCAGAGCGAGGTGCAGAGCAGACCCACGACACAGCCTTGGCTGGCAGAGCTGCCTGAGGCCACTTTGTGCATGAGCCACGCCAGTGAGGTCACCCCAGAGTGCATTTGGGGGGACAAACCCACAGCTAACAAGACCAGTGGAATCCATTCCTAATGCAATGGGATGCATTAGGAAGAGCATTGCCAGCAGGTTGAGGGAGGTGATCCTGCCTCCTCTGCTCAGCCCTGCTGAGGCCACGCCTGGAGTGCTGTGTCCAGTTCTGGGCTCCTCAGCACAGGAGAGACAGGGAGCTCCTGGAGCAGGTCCAGCACAGGGTGACAAAGATGATTAAGGGACTGGAGTACCTCTCCCAGGAGGAAAGGCTGAGGGACCTGGGCCTGTTGAGCCTTGAGAAGACATGACTGAGAGATCTCATCAGTGTCTGTGAGTAAGTGAAGGGAGGGTGCCAAGAGGATGGAGCCAGGATCTTCTCAGTGGTGCCGAGCAACGGGACAAGAGGCAACAGGCAGAAACCGATGCTCAGGAAGTTCCACCTGAACATGAGGAAGAACTTCTTTACTGTGTGACCACACACTGGAACAGTCTGCCCGGAGAGGAGACTGTGGAGTCTCTTTCACTGGAGATATCAAGAACCGTTTGGACACAAATCCTGTGCCATGTGCTATAGGTTCGCCCTGCTCGAGCAGGGAGATTGGACCAGATGTCCCACTGTGGTCCCTTCCAATCTGACCCATTCCGCGATTCTGTATGCACAGTACCTTCAGGCCCTCCCCGCCGCCCTCGGGGGTCTCCCGGAGCCCCCGAGCGCCCGGCGTCGAGCTGGAACCCCGCGGCCGGGCCGCTGCTCCACGTGCAGAGCGGCGCCCCGCCGGGCCTACATGCCCCAGAATGCCATGCGGGAAGAGAGCNCCCCTCCGCTGCCTGCCCGGCTCGCCGGGGCCCGGGCAGGGCCGGCGGGATGCGGCACCTTCTCCTGCCGCGGCGCTCCCCGCTCCCACCCCGGCGGCCTCCCCGTCCTGCCGACTTCCCCGGGCTCTGGGCTCGGATGGGGTCTCGGACAATGGTGCCGCCGGCCTTTTGTGCCGCCCCCCGGGGCGGTGGCGGCCCTTCCGCCGGGGCTCGGGGCTGTCCTGCCCTCGCCCCGCGGTGCCGCTGCCGCACGCGGAGGCCTGTGCTGGTGCCGGGGACCGCTCCCACGCTCTGGTGAGCCTTGTTGCAGGGTGCTGTGCTGGCCCGTTTTGTTCCCTGTCCTACCCTTTTTTTCTTTTAAATTTTTATATTTTATTTTCAAATGCTGATCGGCACGTCAGTAATGGTCTGCTGGGCGTCCGCGTCTAAATCGGGAAGGAGTGTGGTGCTCGGTAAGGCTAATGGGGTAGTAGTTTAGTCCCTCGAATTTGAGAGTTTCACGGTTATTGGAAGCTTATTCCCTAGTGATGTTCCAGAGCTCTTCGAATCTGCGTGTCATTATTGGAGACATCTTCAGTTCTACTCGCAATAGAAAGAGGAAATCCCAAATCTCACGTTTAAGTTTCTGTAGTAGGAAAGGAAGGGGGAGGGAGCTCTGAAATCAGGCTAGGATTGAAATCGGCTTAGGATTCGCTAGAGTGAAAACCTAAATATGTGTCAGATTACTTTGACTTCACCTGAGGGTGTTTTCCATGCTTCTGTTTATTTTACAACTTAACTTTTGTAATCAGCAGACTGGAATTTTAGTCCTCTGAAAGCACATCTTGTATTTTAGCAGAATTCACACTTCTGCTGCTATTGTTTGGGTGGAGAAAATTTTCTGCAGGTCAGGCTTAGCAGCAGCAGTGTCTTTAAGATGACATTCACAGTGTAAAGTAATCTTTAATTTTTATTTAACTCTGCGACAGTGAATCTTTCTCACTGAAAATATTGCATGTAAAGGAGTATGGTAACTTCAACACTTCTGGCTAACATTAGTCAATGTTAGAAAGTAACTAAAAATTGCCCATCCTTCTGTTTAGCAGTTGCTTCTCAGGGTAAGGAGGGGGCGTGGTGCATTTCTTTTTCCCCTTCTCATCCAGTGAGGTGCTTCCTGCTGCTCCTCATTCATTTTGTCCTTGTCTCGTCTCTCCGTACTGGTTACTGGCTTTGTTGCTGCCTTCTCAGTCCCTGGCCTGAATCCATCAGAGCTCTAAACAGGGAAAGGTTAGGTACGTTCATGGCCAGTGTGAACTGATCTGTCATCCACGCTTGCTTATATTATAGCATGCCCAAGACTAGGGGAATTAAATATCTGCCTCCATGGGGAGAAAGGAGGGAATGGACTGCCTAAGCTTTGCTGAGATTACTTCTGCCAGACCAGCTAAGATAGCTTAGCTCTCATTTCCCCCTGAAGGGGAGTAATTATTTTGGAGTAGTGTATTTGCTGTTACGGAGAACTACATCCCTAGGGTTGTCCTCCAGTGTGCTGACTGATTTCCTTTCTGTGGGTGAGCCTAAGACTGGTGCAGAGCTCCAGTAATAGTAACGTAGTTAAAGCTGTCATACCTGCTTTTGAAAAGGGTTAAAATCTAGGTAACGTATTTCTTTTGCACTAACAAATAGATAAAATGCAGAGGTATTTTAAAGTTGTATATCCATAGAGATACGCTGAAATGAAATATAGGTTCATTTAAAGATCTTTTAAAGATTGGAAACGTTTCAGTGTCTTTCAAAACAACTTAATTTGTGTTAAATAGCTGAGCATTTCTACTAAACCTGCTTTTTGACTCTTTTCTGATCAGGGCATTTAAAAGTTTGTGTTAGAAGTACCTTTCTGGAGTAAACTTTATGTAACTTAAGTCTCTAAAAGTAAAACAATGTAAGTTAAGATTACAGTGAGCAGAGCTATATAATTGCCATTGGTTACTGTGCCTCTCTCTGGAGGAACTGGTACGCAGACTGACCTGCTGATTGCACAGATTGTCTCTATGTAGTGAAAGTTATTGGCTCTCCACAAAGTATTTCTCTTCTGCATCAAATATACCTAATTTCCAACTGTCAGCAATTAAATACATTTGTTTTGCTCCCTGTGCTGCAATATAGTGTTTTACATAGAGATCCTGCCTCCAGTTTTCTGTTCTCAGCTTTGGAAAGCAGGAGACATCAGTGCTCTCATTGGCATTGATCTACATCTTCTCATTTTGTCAAATTCCACCGAAGAAAAATGAAGTGTTTAGAATGATGACGACATAATAAATTGTGGTCTGATATCTAGATTATATCCTCTGGAAAATTTAAAATACTCAAAGCTGTACACTCTCAGCTTCAGTTTGAAACCAGTGGCTCTTGAGTCACCTTCTGCCTGGAAACAGTCATTGCCTTCAAACACTTCAGGCTTGAACATACTTTTTAGTAATCTTCCTTTAACTGCTATTAAGTACTTGTGAGTTACTATTGATCCCCTCTGGGTACAGACTCTTCTGGCAGACCAAAATACTTACTCCTTTAATTTGTAGTTAACTCATATATTATTACTGGGTTTGCTGGGCTGCATAATTGTCTTTGCTTTTTCTTAATGCAACTTTAAGGGAAACAAAAGATGAGTAAGTATTTTTGATTTTGTTATGACAGACCTCAGTACCCCATACAGCTTCTCACTGTGTTTTTCTAAGAGCAAGGGAACAGATCTCTTGAGCAGAAATCAAGGCTTCTGAATCCTTGACCTGCACGGGTTCATTCTCCCTTTTTCTAGTTTCAGGTTTGGGTGGAAGTTCCATACCTCTTTGTTGTCTTCCTCTCTTAGGGAGGTAGAGTTGTTGATATTGAACTGAAATTCTGATTTTGGGGTATTAATACTTCTAAGAAGTACTGGGCCCTCAAAATGGGTAATAGCAAAATCAAATGCCAGAAATTAAGTGTTCTTCACTTAATATGAGTTTCTGTTCTTTCTTTTATTAGTGAGTTTTTTTATTTTTATAGGTACTGACATGTGATTAGCAGCAGACAAAGTTATCCTCAACCTACAGAGCTGATCAGTAAGGAGCCAAGACACTCATGGCTTCATCTGGACAAACAACTGCCAGTTCTCTCCTCACAACCTTCTATATTCTCCAGAGATGTGACAAGAGCTTTTTAAATTGTTGCACATACATTGAGAAGGCTTTCCTGTGTGATTATGGACATGAGTCTCAAGTCTCAATGATTTTTTTTTTTCCCTAAATATCCAGCACTGATTATTCCAGTACAGTTAAGGCTTTACAGGACAAGATTAAACGGTTGCAATAACTTAATTTGTGACACCCACTGTAATTGCTGTGTTTATTTGTTTATATTGATATCTAAGTTAGCCTAGCTTTTAGAAAACCTAATTTGAACCTTCTGATTTTTGCAGTTTTTCATTCTTTGCTTAGTAACATCCTTGTTAGCCTTATTTACTCCTTCAATGTCTTGGATTAGAAACGTTTTTTACTTTTTATTACAATAGCAGGCGCCCATTTGTTGACTCACAGTTCTGATGTTTAAGGTGATGGATCAAACAAACAGCCCATTTCTTTCTATCAGGATTAGTCAGCATCCCTGACTAAAACTAAGGAAAAATGCTTGATGAGCAGAGGTGTTATAATTTGTGGGGCTGTCTGCATGACTTGCTGATGTTTTTTGTGTGTGATATAATGAGATTCTGTGGTCTTGTAATTACCAAAGTGCATACTAGATTAAAACTCCATGTGCACTCCTTTAAAAGAAAACAAACCAACCAGAAAAAGAAACACAAAACCTAGTAAGGAGTTAATGCATTATAAACTGAATAACTTTATGTAAAAACACTTTAATGACTGGGATTAAAATTTTCTTTATACAAGTATACAAGTTTTGTATACCTGTCATGCACCTAGTCATAAGTCAAAAGAAGACAAGTCTTTTAACTTCTGTTGCTTAGTCTGTAGGGTTATCCTTCTGAAATTTGTTGAGGGCTATTTACCAAAAGGAAATATAGCCACTCTGTCATCCTTCACCTACTCCTGTTCTATTTGGTTTTTAGCTTCATAAGTCCTGGTCACTGATGTCTTTTCCCCAGTTTAAGGCAATTGTATCCCCTTTTAGTCTGTATCCCCTTTGGGATCAGGAACTTTGAAGGATACATTTTTATTCTGTACCCTCAGCATCCTCACCCCAAATGAGGCAGAGGAAGAAACTGAGCTTAGCCCAGACCTCCATCACCAGCTCTGGCAGATTCAGTGTATTTACTGCTCCTGTGTTGCTAACAGTGAGGATCTAGTTTTTGAGGCTGCTTGAATTCATTCCCATTTTTCTGTCATGCTGCCATGAATTTTTTTGTAAGCAGAGGAACATCATTCTGGGAGTGGCAAACTCTGTGCAGTGTCTGAGCATCTGGGAAAAGGTACAGGTTGACTGAAAGTTGTGTTCCTGTCAAGTGTCAAAGGCTTTTTGCAGTGGAGGTTCCATACCTGCACGGTGTTAGCGAATGAGCAGACATGCTGCTGCCAGCTCATTTCTGGATGCTGTTCTGTGCATTGAGTTTTTGCTGTCTCCCTGTCCTCCCCTCCAAGGCTTCATGAAACAAGTAAAGGTTGTAGCAGTCCCAGAAATCCTGTTACTCCCAGCTACTTTGTACCAATCCAGTTTCTTTCAAGATTTTACAATACAGATCGATCAGCTCTCTGCCTTTATCTTTGACAGAGGAAAGGATACCGGAAGGGAGTAGGACTTTAACAGCTGGTTTAGGTAGGTTTAAGGTACTGTGGACCTGCTGTCTTAAAAGGTTCACTGGCTTGTTGAGTCTCAGTAGGTAAAGTGAAAACACAGGTGTCACGTAACTTCCTGTTGGGAACTGGATGTAATACAAGATCCAATGCTCTCAAGCAGAGTTTGTAACTCCAGCCACTTCTTTATTACCCTTTAAACCCAGTATATATACACTTCTGAGAGAATACAAGTGTACATGTTTGTACCTTGGAAAGAATTACATGGGTAGGAAGTAAGATACAGGTGTGGGAAGCCTCTTTGGTTGCTACTGCTCCAGAATTTTCCAAGCTTTAGTCTGCAGGTAAATAGTACAGTGCTGTGAACTGTTTGTGACTCGTGGCAGAAAGCAAACAGCTAATAAGTCCACTTAGATGTACTGTGTAGTGTTTTAAGTGAGGTTCAAAATCAATTGAATGCATTGCATTTTGAAAGATTTTAATACACAGACACATTAGAAAATCATTGTTTATTACAAAAATACCTGTGGAGAATGCAATTTGGAGATGGTATCTCATGATGAACATAATCTTCGTAAGCTGATTGGGATCTGTGCTTGCTGTATTGAGGCCCAATTATTGCTGTTTGCTGTTGTGATATACCAAGCCTCTGGTAATCTTCCTGTAATTACAGAATTTGTTTTTCCTCATTCTTGTGTATTCCTAACACTACAGCAGTGGCATTGGTATCTCTAAAGCTTCTTTTATGAAAGGATTGATTTTTAATTTGTAGAATATCGAAGTCTGGTCACAGCTGGTAGCAGTGTAACAGACTAGTTTTAAAGACCTCTTTAACTATTTTTTACATAAGTTCTTTGAGGCTTTTATAATATTTGTACAGTTCCAGCACGTATCCAAGCAGGATGTTTTGTCCTCTTAAACTGTTACATGAAAAGACAGCAATTAGGAGAATGCACCAGCTACAAGTAAGTGATCAGATTTGTATTTTTTGTGAGATTAGAAGTGAAATGAGGCATCTAATTTATAACAGGCTAGAGGAGGCAATGAACTGGTAGATAATGGCATGTGTCATCAGGTAGTAAAGACAAATTGTCAACTGACCTGATTTGAGATGAAAAAGAAATCCAAAACCTATATCTCTTCCAAGAATAGAGTCTGTCAGTTGTTTCCAAAATACCTGGTGTAGGAAACTCTGATACTGAATTGATATTCCTGATTACTACTATAATAGTAGAAACTGAGCTTTGTAGTCCATTTTACAAAATTTATAGTGCGGAGTCAAAAGCACTGGTTTCTTCCAAAAAGTTGGTCCAGCATCAGAACTGTCTGTGCCTTGGAGTGAACTGGTTGCAAAGCTCTTCATGTTTCTTTAATTTTCTGCTCCCTTAGCTTCCTGAGCCAGCCCTTCACATCTGGAGAAGACCAGTGGTGGCTCAAAGAGGTCAGTGTGAAGGGGAGAAGGTGTATCTTGTCTAGTGGTATTTAACTGTTGGGGTGTTATCCCCTCACAATCAGATTAACACCATTAAATCCGCTGGAGAGGCTCTTCTGGGTCACCTGACACTTGCCTCCTTTCTCAGGCTGAGCAAATGTTGCAGTCAGCTTTCAGCTTGATTTAGTATGTATTTAAAAAATACAGCAAGTAGAAAATAGGAATATATAATGTACTAGTGGCTGCAGAACAGGAGACAAATTTGTATCTTCTTCATTCAAACACCTGTTACTGAATTACTCATTTCCCTCATACTCTGTCATGTCTCATCAGCTGAGGACTTCGTCTTGAGCATTTTTAACCTTGGTTATTGTCAGATTCAGTAACAGGTGGACTTTGGAACTGGTGACAGAGTAAATGATTTGCAATATCAGTTTGGAGAAACAGCTTCCTTTCAAGACTTGTAAGCCTTGATGGAGATGTTTTATTAAGTGTTCAAGCCCCACTGCAGACTTGCTGGTGTGGAACATAGAACTCATCTGTGTGAGGAGAAAGTGGTCAGTGACACAGGGTCCTAGGGTGGCTCATACCCAGGTTTTCCAAGGTGCAGTAAGGGATTTCTGATCACGTGCAGTGTCAGATTTCAGGTTTGCAGTTCTTGGAGTCCTAGTCCTTGCCTTTTCTTAGTCAACTACAGTGTAAGTCAGAAGGTTGATGAAATTCTGCCGAGAGACATGGCTGTGTCTTGCTCACATAACTGAAGTCACCCTAACCAGCAGATACTGTCTTTCCATGCAGCTTTTTGGCATCAGGGCCTCTCACGTCTTTTCATGCACACGTAATATGCAAAGTCAGTGGTAGTGATTTCTCTGCAATAAAAATCTGACTTTCAGCCAGATACAGAAGGCTTTCCACATCAGGAGAGGATCCTGAAATGAGAGCCCTGCTGCAATTCATCAGGATCGTGTTAACCAGTGTTTGCCAGGTGTGCAAGAAGAATCTGTAGTGTTCGTATCACTGATCAAAGAGCACTGAAGAGCAACCTTCCAGACAAGAAGAGAAGTTAAAGGAGCACTGGCATGTGCAATCAATGTGACAGCACCTTTTTTTTAATGGAAGGATATATAGATTGTGATTTTGAGAAACTGAAGGAGTCCTCACTTAGAGAAGTATGATACCCAAAATGTTCAAGTAATGTAAGCACACTGATTCTATGTTTCTGTCACATTAAGAAGTGAGGTAGAAGCATCTAGGATTCATGATACTGAAATGATTACATCAAAAGGACAGCTGACAAGGTTCATAAGATTGTGGGATGTTGGTAGAGTGTATTTTCTAATTCCTAATGCTCCATCTTCTTCCTGTGTTGTCAGCTGGGTTTGTTGTTTTCTCTTGCATCTTGAGCAGAATGATCTCTTCATAGATTTAATTAGGCAGCTAGCACATGTTTAATCTTTTTTTGCCTTTTGATTATATCTTTCAAAAAACAGCAAAGAAAATCTGATTTCATTTGAACCATGTAGTATTATACCAAAAAAAGCTTGCTGTGGTTGAATATAGCCTAGCTCTCTAGGGACTTGATTTATTGGTTTTTTTCATGGCACCCTGTGAATGAATGCAAATTGCAATTGTTTTCCCATTTTGTAGATGGAATAACAAAACTTTTTTACCCACTTCACAGGGAGTTGCTTATAAATGTATCATGGACTCATAGAATGATCGTCTGAGGTACTTTGATATTACAGTTGAAGACTGTTTAAGTATCTGAAAAGGGAGTGACTTCGTTCAAACATAGATTGCACAAGAAGGTATCTGGCTAGTATTTAGCCTTGTATTTTTTTTTTTTTCTTCCTGTGGGAAACTAGTATAAATATTTGGCAAGCCTAAGAATGTCTGGTCTTCTAATGTTTGCTCCATAAATCTGTGAAGCCTTTCTGACCAAGCACTTAATTTTGTAATCAATTTCTTGAAAGTGGTTATCTACAATTTGATATAAGTTTTTACATTTAAAAATATTTAAATCTTTATGTTGATCTGAAGATCAAAATTTTAGTTGGTTGTTTGCAGCTAGTTACCATGAAAAGTCCTAATTTTGCTCTGCTGCTTTCATGTCTTGTACAGAAGTGAATATGGTATTTTGTCTATGAAATAAGGTATTAGGTGGTGGATTTGGTTTCTGGTAACATCTGTTAGTAAAAAAATGGAATTATACCCGAGTTGGTCTTCTAGACTCCTCTTCAGACTCATCTAATCTTCTGGACTATGGAAGGGAAAAGGGATTCCTTCTCTTTTGTGGTGGCAGTCAGGTTTTCCATTTGTCTAGACATGTCTGCTACTTTCCCTGCTCAATAAGGGGATGGGAGGGATGCTTGCTTAGAAACTTTGGGAGAGGACAGAGGGGGTGTCATGTCTTGAGTGAGACCAAGGAGTTGTGTAGGTACTTTATTTGTTCTCCCTCAAGGACAGGTTAAACTTCTGTTTCCAGGAAACTCTAAAACAT
>VYZQ01044346.1:0-13611 GCA_013400655.1 Mystacornis crossleyi
TCCTGGGCAGCCCATCCCAATGTATCACCCTTTCAGATATGGTTGAAGTTTACCTATTTTTTCCTCCTTGATACAAATAGGTCTAATGGAGAAAAAAAAAAAAAAAGCTTCTGCTTGTGATCCTTGTATCATTATGGTTTTAAGCCATATATAAATAAGCACAGATAGGATTTAGTTATCTGTTATTCTAACTGAAGACTAGGCAATTTTACTTGACTATCATTCTACATGTAAATTTTAAATAAATTTCAAATTACTACATGTTCTTGTTTTCCCCAAACCCTGCAAAGAGAAGAACAAAGACGTAATATAAATTTTACCTTTTAACCTTTACTAGATATTTGGATTCCAGGTAGTTTGATCTGGTATTTCCATCCATAGTCTCTTATATTCCTCTTACGATAAGCCATTATAGTGAAATTGTGTGTGTATGTAAATATAGAAATACATATACATATATTCTTTCCCAACTAATACAGTCATAGGAGAGTGGAGTCATATTAAAAGTGTTTAACCAAACAGAATATCAAGTGGTCTTCATTTACAGGCTGTCTGAATGGGAAGCATGTTAATAAAAAATCAATTGCTACAAATGACATAGGGTCTGAAAAAGAAGTAATGAATTCCTAGATACTGATATAACAAAGAATGCTGAGAGGAAGTTACAGTGTTGATTGAGACAATTTTTATAATATTTCCCAATAAAAGTTGAAGTCATCTTCTGCAGGTAATGGAGTTTTGTTGTCTGACAGCAAAATACACAAACACTGCTTTTTTATTTGTAAGTCAGGATTTAAGAACAAATTGTCGTGTGCAGTAGCAAAATATGTGTCTAAACCACCACAGTAATTGTAAAGCATAATCAGGTTATGTCACACTCCTTTTGACTGGAAAATCATGAGGCTTGCCTGGCATACAGAGGTAATGAAGACTCTTTTTCTGATAAGATAGATGCTGACAAGCACTGAAAAGCTTCACGACTAATCTGTAAGCTATTTAATATAAATGGTCATAATCTACTGTTATTACTTTTTATTAAAACTATTTCCCCCAGGTTTTGTTTAGATTACAGAAAATACTATAGTATGAAAAGAAGATATTTTTAGACATAATAATTTTATTATTTGCATTCAAAATGTCGTTTTTCAAAGTCTTCCTGCACCTAACTGTTAGCTGTAAGTAAGAAATCATTTGTAAATTGAAGGTTTAAGGTCTGTAATGAGTTTGTGATATTAGGCATTTATGTTATTGATTTTTCATTACTACATCTTCTTGATAGGTAGGGCAAACCTGTCTGCAACAGAGAATTATACTTGAATCTTTTGTAGGGAGAGCAGACTAACATTGTAACAGAGTCTTTCTCTAAGATAATTATCTGAATCAGAGGTTTTAATTTATTTTCTGGAGGAGATAAACTTCTTTTTTTCAGCCCTGGTTTGGTGCCAGTAGCATCATGGTAGCTGCAAATCTCTAAGTCTTTGATTTGTAATAGTATTTGTCGAAGATTTTTGATAATCAGTATCTTAAAAAAGTAATAGTTGGTGTGGCTGTCCTTTGCTTAGAGGACTTCTTACTACACTGGTTTGCTTTTGTTCATGCAGGCAGACCTGAGACATGGGTCATTGCAGATACCCCATGATCAGCACCCAATTTGTGACTGAATTTGTTCAGCTGACCCTTTTTCCTTTCCTTTTGCCCTGTTTTGGGTTTAATCGGGTTTTAAACACACAATCCTAAAAGGCTTGCCTTTTACTTTTTTTTGGCAGATGTGCAGCAATAAAAATCTCTGCTGAGAAATTGTTGTATTGAGAAAACTGCACTAGGTCTATAACAATATTTAAATAAGCCCAAAGCAATACAGCTTTTATGAGGTAGTGGGCCTATAAATCCATATCTCTGGGTTATCTTTTCAAAAGTTTTTCTGCCAGAGTCCTCACCAAGGTCACCATATGCTGCCAGGATGCAGGAAGGTGACATGTTGGGCAGGTTGGAACTCTGGGTAATGGTGATCCACAGCACAGCAGGAATAGTGTTCCTATATGAATTCAGCTGAGGCTCAGCTGTGCACTAGATATTTCAAAACTTGTTTTGCGTTTGGGTTCTGTGGTAACAGGAAGACATCCTTAGAAATTTTGAATGTTCTCAGCATTCAGGAGTTATGATTCCAGACACAATGAGACATTCTTGAGCAGTGTAACTGGAAAACACAGGCTTTGTCCCACAGTCAGTATATAGTTTTTCATTACTGTCATTTGCACTGGGAGTATATATGTCTCAGAGAAAAAAAACTAAAACCAAACCTAACTTGTTTAAAGGAAGGTGTGGAGGTGTCATAAGTGTACCTATGTCAGTGTTAGAATCTTCATGAAGTTCCTTTTGATAATTTAGTCGACTTACAAAACAATGCATTTATACAATGGATTTTGTTTTATAGTTATTAAATTTTACTAGACAAACAATTATAGATTAAAATAGTTGTATGAATAAATAAATAAATCTCAGTAATAAACTAGGTAACATCTCCATTTGGCTGATAACTGACACAGTGGTATATTGCCAAGGTTACCAAGTCTCATGAGAAACAGATGTAATATTACCTTTAAGTTGAAATCTTCAATTGCTGTGTTTCAGTAAAAAAGGAATATAAGAAAAGGAATATAAATTTAAGATAGCACACAATTCAAATTCTTTGCAAAGTCAGTGATAGGTATAGCATGAGTCTACAGGATAACAACAAATTTTTTAGTATTTTCGTTTTTGTATATAGTTTATGAAAATAGTGGATAGAATTGTCTCTTGCGTTTTTTGCACATAAATAGGATGACAGTAAGATTTGAATTTGTGGCTATCATCTTCTCTTGCTTTGTGTTTCTTGTTTTCTCTGCCTTCTGCCAAAAATACTTTTTCTTCCTGATTTTCATGTGTATATATCTATGCATATCCATGCAAACTGTGAATACCCAATGTTTTCTCTCAAACTCTTGAAATAAATAATAGTAGTGGTAATAATATTACTAAAAGTCTAAATGATCAGCTTGCCTATGTTATGTAGAAATTTCCTAAGCTATATTAAGCATGTGCTTATACCCCCTATTCAACTGTTACCTGTTTATCTTTTCTGTAGGTGACAGATCAGTCGGTGAAAGCTTTTGCTGAGCATTGCCCTGAGCTGCAGTATGTTGGTTTCATGGGCTGCTCTGTTACTTCAAAAGGAGTCATTCACCTTACCAATGTAAGTATTGTAAGTACTGTCTGCTAGTTATTAGTGTATTTGACTATAGCTATGTCATAGGTATCAGCCAGGATAAGAGTATGTGTATGACATGGACAGAAACATGACTAAGTAAGTGAACTTTAATTTATTTGAGTGACATTCAGATGTCACTGCATAAAAACACTGTACCAAAAATATATTTATGAGATTATACATTTTCTCACAAGTAACAGTGATGTTCCGTTCTAAACTACTTAAAATGCATAATTGCAGCTGATTCCATCGCAAACAAAACAAAATTCCATTTTAAAGTGCAAAATTATAATTGCAAGAGATTTAGACAGATCTCTGTTTGCAACAGTTTGCAACAGTTGCAACCCACCTGTGTACATACATTTTTGAATATATTCATCTTACTATTTTACATAGATAGTGTGACAGATACATTTTATCTTCTTTCCTTTTTCTTTTACATAAGAGGAATGATGTGTGGGAGAACTAACTTGAGTGAATCTCCAGAAAGTAATTAAAGTGTTCAGTAAAATGGATGACTTGGATGAGGTGGACAAACACCATCTAATTAAAATTTGTAACTGAAAGTAAGTCCAGGAATCATGCAAACATGAAAATGGTTAAAGAGATCTTGAGGTAGGAAGTAAAGTGCATATTTAATGAAAATGGAGTGTGTCTGATGAAGGCAAATGTTTTTTTGATGCAGCTGTGAAGCTCTCGTGTTGTTATACAGAACCATTCAGCATATCTGTAAATTACTTTCATCATTTTAGAGCTGCTTAGCTGAAGATACAGAAGAATTGAAAACATTTTGGAACACACGCAAGAAGAAATAAGCCAGGGAAATAATTTTACATGGTGAAGTTATAGGACCTCAAAGAATGCCATTTGGAAAGAACTGTGTATTGAAGTGATGAGTAAAAGGTGTGCATATCTATGGGAGAAGGAAATGATACAATTATTTTCATGTCCTATGAAAACTACATATGTATAATTATAGGTTATATATACACAACATAAATACAGCAGGTACACCATTTAGAAATGTAACATAAACAGTGTATCTTTATGTTAAAAAGTCCAAGGCTTTGTGGGAAATTTCCACAAAGATCACTTTTCAGCTACATGTTTTGGTTACTGCATTATTCTGACCTAGATTTATTGAGTATTTAAAAGATGTTAGATGTCTTATCCTTCAACAAAGTGACTTCATAATCGCATTTATTAGACTGAAGAAGCATCAAGAGCTTTCCTTTATAAATTAATATGTATTTCTGATTTTCATGTGTTTAATAATAATAAATTATTAGAAATCCTGATTTACATAGGAGCGATCCTGTTGAACACAGTCCTTCAGAAAATATCTAAGCAGCAGCTTGGATTCTCAGTATGTAATTACTTTGTAAGTAATTGGTTCATGTTGGGACTTGAGATTTAGGGATTTCAGTTTTCTTTCCTGAAGCTGTATCTCTTCAAATCCTGTAGGCTGTGAGTACTGCAAAGACAGAGATGTGATAACACTGGAAGTTAGGGATTGCTTAACCTGGAGAACGCTCGAGGGAGACCTTATTGCAACCTTTAAGTACTTACAGGAGGATTATAAGAAAGATGGGGACGGGCATTTTAGAAAGGCCTGTAGCAAGTACTAACATTATCTGCTCATATGTCTTTTCCAGAATTCATCTGTTGATGACATATTTTTTTGTTCTAACCATCATATACTTCTGTGGTTAGTTTTGTGTTGAGTACTTAACTGGTGCTTCATAAGTGTTTAGTAATAATTCCAGTCTGGCATTCCTAGAGAATGTGGAATGTGCTCTTTGCTCTCCATGGCCTATGAGTGTGTCCCTCAAGGCTGTGCAGAGCTACTTGCCTTCTCTCCTGCTTTCTGTATGCAAACTGGAGATAACAGCAGTGGCCTTGGTTGTGAAATTGTTTTGAGGCTGATGGATGTATAAAAATTGCGTGGTTTATTATTACTGTATTTTCCCCCTAGGAATGTTATGTCTCTTTTAAAATACCGGCACTTGAAAAATTCTAAATGACAGTACTGCTGTGTTGCGGAGCTTTTTTAATAGCTAATTGTGGGGTACGGAAGAGAAAGTGTTGTATACCTTAGAAAAAGAAGAAACATTCAGGGTTTATTTTCACTATTTTTCTACTGAACAAAATGATAGTTTAAAAAAATTTGCTTTTTTGAGTAAGACCATATCATCATACTGGTGCCTTTTTTCCTTGAAGTTATTATAAACTGAAAAAATCAGATAGATTATTGGGTAAGATGAGAGGCATTTCATGTACATACACAGGAAGAAAGGGAAAAGAGGAGTGTGTTCATATGCGATTCACAGTTAGACTCTCAGTTGAAAGCAGTGGTTTGTTCTGATAACCTGAATGTTTCATTTTCCTTTAGAGTTGTAATGTGTGAAACATTGTCACAAAACAAGTGAATGGTCTCCTCCATGACACCAGAGTATTTAGTCCAACACTTACCAAGTGTCTTCTGACGAGGAGGGAAGATTGTGTAGTGTTGTGGTTTATCTTCTGTTTTTAGCACAGCTCCACTTACTGTTTTCTTGTTTTATCTTTTTTTAGAACATTATTTACTTAGCTTTCCATGTATGATTTTTTTCTTCTTTGCACTCTTTCTCCCCTCCACACATCCTTGTCTCCCAAGAGTTTATCCCTGGTTGTTTTTTACTTTGCTTCTCCTGTAAGTGTGAAGATCTACACAAATGTGAAAAGTGCCTGTGCACATTAGGTGATTGTGTTGAAGACAGAACAACCAGAAGGGTAATTTTTATTCATTAACAATGTGGGAATAAGAAACTTTATATTCTTACTAGTGAGGTAGTGAGTTCCTAATGTTACATCCTTGACCTTAGAGCAGTGGCATTTTCCTTCCCTGTTGTGGTAATTGTTTCTCAGCAGTTTAATTGTTGCACCTGCAATAGAATTTTAACAGCTGGTGTTGCAGTGCATGTGGCAGTTGCCACAATGTCCACACTAATGAATTCCTGGTGGACGAGCACCCAGGGCACTGGAGTCTAACTTTCTGGTCACGGCAAGTCCCCATGTTCCCTCGGGAATATTTTACGTATTATTCTGTCATAGGTTTAAGATTTCCCCACCCAGTTTTATGTATGCCCTTAGGTTTATGCATATCCCTTACGGAATATGTACGATTTCTGGAAAGTTCTGCTGTATTCAGTACCCCATTTGTTTTTTCGAATAGAACCCTCCCCTGAGTTTGTCTCATTGGATGGTTTCCCCTGTCACCCCACAATTTACAGAACCGCATTGGTTGTAACCCTTTATTCCGCCCTTTTCACTCCCATACAAATATAGCCCTACGGCGTTGTTCTTTGCTCTTCTGTCTCTGACGCTTCACCCTAATAAAGGATTGGAAACCACACAAAGAGCCCCTCTCTCATCTTTACCTTTGCCAGCGCTCCTGTTACATCGGTTTGCAGCCTGCTCTTCGCCGGGGAGCTGGCATCGGCTGCTGCGCTGTAGCCGAGCTGCGTCTGCCGTACTGCTGCCAGGTCCGGTCCCCAGGGACACCTCCGGCACCTAGGTGCTGTGCAGACCCCAGGCAGCCGGCAACCAGCGCCAAGCTGGCATCAGCAAATCTTGACATCTAGATATAATTTTATTACCAAGCCACTTCCTTGACTTCTTCCTTTGGTTTCTGCTATATATGCAAGGCTAATTGCATTGTAGCAGTATCACCCTCGGCTTCTACACCATGTAATTCTGACAGACTGTCTGGTAAAGTTTGTTACAGACACCTCATTATGTATGAATCCTTGTACAGAATCTCAACAGAAAAAAAAAAAATTCTAATTTATTTTGCTAATCGCCAGTGCATGAAGACAGTTAATCTAAGAACTATTTTTGGAATAATTTGAACTTCACTTTTACTTCATCTCATAATAGTTACCCATGTCCAGTCCAACTTAGTGATTCCTGACTTGGTGGCCAGTATGAAGTCAATCAAAATTCAGATTTATGAAGCAAATTGTTAGTGCTCATTCAGTGTAGACATCATCAGCATGACAGATACATAATGATAATCTACACATGACAGGACTGATTTTGCAAGAGCCTTTCTGAAGTGGGGTAATGTATGGTTTCTTTCTAGTAAATGATTTGTGTTGACACCAAGTGTTCTGCTTTATGGTTTTTTTTTTGTGGCAGTTTTTCAGCATACCTTCTGATCTTAAAATCATTAAGCATCCTGACTAAGGGCATGATTGCTGTTCTTTCGCTAGGTATAGAGAAAACAGTATTTTAATCAATTTGTATAATGAACTAGATTTCATAGGATGGAATATGATTTCTTTCAATCTGTTTGCCTTTAGTAATATGTCCTTTTAAATATTAGTCTTCCAATCACAGGAAGAAGTCACTAAGTGGGGGTTTCTGAATACAGTGGTTCTGGGACATTCTTCATGAATGTTGGCTTGATACTTTAACTGATGTGAACGTATTTTGAAGAATTTGATGGTTGTACCCAACTGCTGTTTCTTTCAATGAAGTAAAAAAGACATTGCAGAGAAGACGGATTGCATAGGTCAAAGGGTTTCAGTGTTTTGTGGATCTATGAAACTGCCAATTCCACCCCCCCCCCCAAAAAAAAAGTCATAAGAAGTACTAGACAGTAAATAACATAAAGATGTAAACCATGACTCAGTAAAAATGTAATTCTACAGCAACTTTTAGAGTTTTTAAACTGGAAATGAGTCTTAAAACACAGCTACTGTACGTGCAGTTTATATGTGCGTGCAGGTACCTCCTCTAGAGGTAATTAAATCTTTGTGCTTACAACACAATTTTTGATTGCGTGTTTGTTTCTTAAGCAGGCGGACCTTAATGTTTCACAGTACCTAAGAATTTAAATTAAAACTTGTTAATATGCAAAACATTTATTGAGTCTGTGAGACAGTAGTCTCCTCTGTAACTATTCAATCATTTTCCAATTCTTTAAACAGTGTATGATATACTGTGATCCTAGAAGAGTAATTTCAATCATGGAGTTCAGATACAGGAGCTCTTCAGTAAAAATTAATGCATGTGACATTTTAAAAAATAGTTTATAGATTCTATTTACAGAATAATAAAAAGAACGTGGTTTACAATTTTCTTCACATTGCTTTTTTCATTTACTGTGATCATGCATTTGCTTTGGGAGACTTAAGTCAGAGCAGTTTATTCCCTGAAGGCATGTATGCACAAAGAATGTCGAGAGAATGAAGCTTAATTAGCAAAAGATGCAAGTTTAAAGCTCATTAAGTCCTTATAAGCACTTTCCTTCAGAAATAATTTGGCTGTCATACTGAAGAGAATTAATCTTACATGAATTGTTTAGTAGTGGACTTGGCAGTTTTAGGTTTCAGTTGGACTCAGGCTTAGAGTTCTTTTCCAGCCTAAATGATTCTTTGATTCTGTTCTCTTCTATGATTTTTAAGACAGCCTGTCTCTACAGGAATTGTGGAAGTGTGCGGGGGGGAAAAATTGTGTACCCACTATATTAGCAATTTCAGTACAATATCATCGAAATATTTACAGGAGTTGATACACCCACACTGAAAAATTACCTGTGATCCCAGTGGTAACAGTAATTTTCAATCACCTAAAGCACTGCACATATTTTAATACTACAAGTTTCAGTAGTCAAGATAGAAATCTTATTAGTTGCATGACAGGCATACAAACAGTATGATAATGTTTGAATCTTCAAATATGTCAGTTGGCATAAAATTTCATGTAAACCGACCATCAAAAGTATTTTAAAATCCTCAAAATTTTAGCATATTATAAAATATTTGAGATCCAAAAGTAATGGGTAATAATCAGTAATTTCAGCAAAAATGTGTTCATATGTATCGCACAAAATTAGTTTAAATGTTGTTGCTTTTTAAAAATTCTGTTATTTTCTGTTTTATATTTTAAGCCCTCTACCTACTATCTTTGTGTTTTGTCACATTAATATTCCTTTTTCAATTAAAATGTTTTGACTGACGTAGCTGAGTTCAAAGTTTAAATTCTGCTTATGCATGCTTATTTGCAAAGCTGTAAAATTAGGAATTCAAGAAAAGTTTGAATATCCGTAGAATGGCCCTGAAATTGCTCAGTAAAATGGTGCTGCTGCATGTTCAAAATTATATTTCGTTAAGAAAAAAAAAACACAAAAGGAAAAATACTATGCATTGTAGTTCAGTAAGATTGAGTAGTCACAGAATATCCTCTTTCTGTTGAAAAAAAATGCTATTTAAAGGTACATTATTTTAATCTCAAAATATATGAATGCAGTGAAGAGTCTAGCATCTGTTTTTCAATTGTCTACTTTAGAGAAGTTTGATTTTTCTTTTTAATGTCATACTACTTTCAGCTGTGAGGGTTAGTATTAGAATGTAAGACTGACATATTTTTCTCTTCCAGTTTTTTAACAGTAGTGATTGTATCATTGTAGCATTTTCCCCCTAAAATTACTTCTCAGGTAAAACATAAAATAGGAAATTTTTCATTGAGGTGTATCTATCTTTTTTTTAAATGAAAAATCATTACATACACATTTATAACAATTCTCTCAGCAGAAATGAGACATTGATACCTCTTACTTAAGTAGGCAGGGAGGTATTCTTTTCATTGTCATACTCAGATTGATCCAAAATTGTCTCTAAAGGGAGTGTGGATCGAGTTCTGCAGGTCTTGAAAGCCATCCACACATCCGTAATGGCAATTTCGAGGTTGTAGAGACCGAATTATGCTTGAGTATGTATCAGTCTGAAGCAGTCTCTTCAAACTTCTAAGACACAAAGGTTTTCTCTATCTAGTATGTTGTACATGAGAAAAGAATTAATCTGCCAAGTAGGTCAGGCATCCGGGAGGCTGTTTAAAATGAAGGAATGTGACAGTAAAAAAGGCAAGTGATGGTTGCGTTACTGTATATTGCATATAATGATAGGCTATTATTAGTATGAAGGAAAGAAGCAATGAGGAAATGATCATTGTCCTGTAATGGCAAAGGACAAAATCTACCTTGAAAACCCTATTAATTTGATGGACAGGAATACTAGGAATTCAGTTTAGGTTTTGACTCCACCCATGCAGTGCCAAAGTTTTTTTTCCTGGGAAACCACAAATGCTTTCTGCTGCATTAATCATTGCATCATTGAGGTAGATAATATACTGTAACCTCTCACTTAATTTGAAGCCATGTTTTTTAAGCACTTTTTAAAGAAGCACTGAAAGAAGTCTTTTAGCACTTTTTAGAAGTCTTTTACAGTCTTTAAAAGTCTTTTAAAGTGCACTTTTAGCACTTTTAGAAGTATTTTAAGCACTAAAAGAAGTCTTTTAAAGAAGCCTCTCTCCATGCATTGATACTTTAGTACAAATTGGTGTTTTTTACTCCATAAGTAATAATAATGGTGAAAGAATCACCAGTATTGTCATCTTCTCATAAGAAGAATGTTGTTGTGAAAGAAAGCTTGGGGGTTTTTTAAGTGGGAAGATTTTCTACTTGTCTTTCAAATCTCCTTAGTTATTTAATGTCATACAGCATACTTACTGTTGAATTGTCCAGCAGGAGTATTTTCTGCGTCATATGCATAGTCCACATTATTGCCAACATAGTGTAAAGGCTGAAATATCTAATATGAATAGCTGTATGAAGGTGAGGAAATTTACAGTTGTTGTAAGCTTCCCCTTCTTGTAATTTATGCAGGAAAAGATGAGAGATTGGTTATGAGCTTTTTTTGGGCACATAGAAGGTAAAGCTTTTCAACTTCATGCTAGAGTATGAAGTTTTTCTTAGGGAATAAGAAGAGACAGAGCTGGTAAATTTTACCAACACAGTATCAATCACTATATGCTCTGCTCCCTGATAGGCAAACAAGTTTATCAGAATTTCAGTGGGAATACAGGAAGTACCTCCACAGTGATACCTGTGGTAGTGTCATAATAATGGGAATATTATTGTCCTAAATTCTATAGACATTCCTTGCAGTTGTTCCTCAGAGGTCAGGGTTCTTGATTTTATGCTTGTTTTGCAGAATTTTTGGGGACAGTATGTAGTTTATCTTCAACTTTAGTTTAGAGACTGTTAAAAACTTAAAGAGCAAAATTCCAGTTCCTATAGAAGCTACATTTGAAGTCCTCTTCTTTTTCTTTTCTCTGTTTCTTCTCACCCCGTGCTGCCACCTTCTCCCTCATTTCGCCCCACCCTGAATACATTGACTTAAAAATTAATTACTGAAGTGGACCAATTATGTGATCTCAGTTGTATGCCTTTACCTAATCAAATATTTAGTGACTTAAATCACTGATGATGATCATTTTTTCTCTCTTACAGGGAAAGTAAATTTAATTAAAGTGTCAATATTGCCTAATGCAGTTATTTTTTCAGAGTATAACAGAGATTATTTCAGACATCTTAAAAAGCAAACAGTACTTGGACATTATTATGACTAAACCAATACTGGAGAAGTCTGTAAAAATTTTCTTTTTTGCATCCATAGCTCATAAAAGTAGTAAAAGGGTTTGCTTTTGAAGGACACAGGAGTGATTAACAGTAGTAATAAGTTTAATCAGTGCATAACTCTTAATGATACTATTCTGAGGCTTCAAGTTTTGTTGTTCAGAATATCCAATCTGTTATTGATAACTATGCAGGTGAGACTACAGTATAAATACTGTATTTTCCAGGGAGTTTGTATTATTTGTTTACTTTGAAAGCTTTATACTCTGGAGTCATTAATTGCATTCATTTGAATCTAAGCACAAATGTGCTGTCTTACCTCCTTCCATGCCTTATTTTTCTTATGGCTAAATGAGTTTATATTTTACCTTGGTACCTTCCACTCCATATATCTAAGAGGAGGGAAGCCTAGGCCTGTATTGTAGGTTGTATTGTACCTTGAGTGAAAGTGTCTAGATTTCGTGTAGTAACCTGAATCACAAGTTTGCTCAAGCTGAATTCTGTGAATATCTCTGGTATGTTTGCTTTTTGTAAAAGATACAGTAATCATATCTTTCCTGACTAGCTTACACATACCGCGCAACTCCCCCCAAAATTAAGTTTTTTCAACAGTCATGTATGTGAATGAATTTCATGTTATTTCTTTCTCTCATATTTGTCTCAATAGCTAAGAAATCTTTCAAGCTTGGATCTACGTCATATCACTGAACTGGACAATGAAACCGTGATGGAAATAGTAAAGAGATGCAAAAACCTTAATTCTCTCAATCTGTGTCTAAACTGGATCATTAATGACAGGTAATTTCATTATAGCATCCAAAAGCAGTGTAAAGCAAATTTAACTAGTTCTGTTAGTTGAGACTAATTCCTCATGGCTTGGGGGTTGGAGGAGATTGATTAAAGCAAAATGTGTTTATGAGTGCTTGTTCTTGCTTGTTTTGGGTAAATCATCCAGACACCTATTTTGTGGAGTGTTTGCCTGTTTTTGCAATGGAGAAAAGTTTAGTTATGACTGGATGGCAGCAGTAGTTTGTTTCATGCAGATTTCAGGAGAATGTGCTGTGTACAAACTGTGATTGAAATGTCCAGTTGCAATTACTTCAGTAGGTATCCAGGATTTAGACAAATCTATATGCACAAAACCAGTGAAACATACGTTTAAATACTTAAGTAAAAATAAACTGTTGTGAATTAAACAGTGGAATTCCTGTATTTTTAGAACGCAACAAGGTTGTTCGGTTTGGTTAGTTTTGGGTTTTTTTGCAAAGAGCTCCAGAGTGAGAATGAAAGAATAACTGGGTTATTACCTAGTCTTTTTCTTTTGACCAGAATACCTCCTATCCTGCTGTATTCCAGTCTTTTGATCAAATAATTTATTTCAACATTAAGTACGTGGACAAAGATTTTATGTATAGTTATATCACAGATCAGATGAAACATAAAAAATACTGAGAATTTTAAAAGTGAACGTTTTCTTTTAAAATGAAAGAAACTGAGTGAATTCAGTACCTGAGGATACACAGGAAAGAATAATTTCTTCTACTGGACTATTTCATTATAACTGGTGCTTTAAATAAAAGGAGAGAGACACTTTTTAACAGAGAGGGGTTCTAAAACAGTTTCATATAAACCAGAAAAATGTGCTCTAGCAATTGTGCTTCTTTCCCATGATTACTTTTTGGTTTTTTTAATAAAATATGCTTTCAAGGCTTTCAAAGTCATTAAGGGTGTACTGATGTGTAGATGAGCTCAGACTTTGGTGAAAGNTCAGTTTTTAATTAAACTACTTAGAAACATATACCCGTCTGCTTGAATGCTTTGAGTACAGCAATCTGCTAAGTTTGAAACAAACTGCTGTCAAACTGCTTTGAAAATCTTTTACTAGAATTGCAACAATAATAAA
>VYZQ01044348.1:35234-45255 GCA_013400655.1 Mystacornis crossleyi
TTATCAAGGGAAACAAGAAATGATCCACAAAATGTTTGATGTCACTGAGCAATATTTTGAACTGGAACATTTAAGACTGTCAGCGATGCTTTTAGGGCAGACTAGCTAATACACTTACATAACAGAATTTTAAAACTAGTTTTGTATCTGTGCAGGAAAAGGAAAGAGGATACTTGCAATTGTGTTAGCATATCATAGTTAGTCCATCATTCCTTGGAAGAATTAATGTGACAACATGACACATTTGAAGGAAAATACGAAAAGAGACCAAATATTTCTTCTTAACTCCCTGATGTGCTACTTCTGGAAAGCTTATGCAATTTAAAAAATTTCAAAGTTTTTCAAAACAACTGTTTGTTTTAGGGACCTGCATTTTCTGAGACACTGAGCTGGAACCTCATTTTCAGAAAGCGCTAAGTACTTCAGCTTTGAAAAATGGGCTTTTTTAGTTGTCTCAAATTGGAGGTGGAAAAAGGAGATTCCCAGAACCCATATCTCTTTTTTAATAAACATTCTAAATTATATCACTGGAACACAGGCAGTAGCACAGCAGAGACAGCACAACATATTTCTCTTTGTCTGTTTGAGGAATGTCATATATCTTTTAAAAAACACATATATTTTAATGGAACTAAGACAAAAATTTGGCTATAATTGGCAGATTTGAAGAAGTTATTTTATTCTAAGTTGTTTAAGTCAAACCCAATAAACTGTTCAACATATAATTACTTATGAGACTTCTATAGACAGAAAACAGTTTTCAAATTTCTTCCAAAAATGAACAGGAAGTGGAAATTTCCTTCTCACTCAAGAGAATTTTAAATAATCTCAAAGCGAGGACATGTTATTGAAAGTGTAAGTTGTCATAATATGAACTTTTTACAATAAGATGGTTTCTAAAATGTGACAATGTTCCTTTAATCCTTGTACATTTTGTTCTCTCTTTCTTGACTAATTAGAATGATTGGCTCTTGTCACTTTTATAAAATCTCTTTTAACATTTAAAGCGAATTATCATTCTATCCCATGATCTAGCTGTAATCATCTTGACTCATGGATAAGTAGATAAAACTGTTAAAAACTCACTCAGACACATACATGATGTGTATATCTTCTTAATCTCTGTGTACATAAATAGGAATACACCAATGCACTATGGGGTGAAATTTTATTTAAGGTGATTTTTACAGGACAAAGGAATAAGGTAGAGGAATTTCCATGAAGCAACGTCCCATGTTCTTCAAACTATTATGTTGTGATTTGAAAAACCAGACGCACGCCAAATGTTCTTTATTATTTTTTTAATGTCTGAATTTTGTTCACAGGCTTTCTGTTATGGTAACTTGGAATTGTTACATGGGAATGGGATTGTTACATGGGAATCACATGGGACCTACTGCAATGATATGATTTTCATGCTGACTCTGGACAAAACAACATTTTGCAGTGGAGACATTTGAAGTTGCTTCACTCTTGGCCAAGAACAAGGATACTGCAGGTAGAAGTGGTGGAAAGGTGGGATAAATGTAGTCTGGTTTCACAAATCTCACCATTATATTCTTCCTCAAAAGGTAGATAGTATTCTTCTGTGGGTAAAACACACTTTACAGGGAATATTAGCAGCTAATGCCCTAATGTGGTGGTTTGGTAGGCCAGGCACACCAAGATAGAAATGATCCTCTACTGTGCTTATGTCACGGCAAACTTTTCTGATGATTGCAGTTAACTTCAGCAGAATGAAGCATGTGGCACAATTGCAGAAGCTGGGCTGACCCATGGTAAAAAAGTTTAAATGGAGGATTCTTCTTCTGTCAATCTGTGTTTATCAACTTCTCAAATAACTGGGTCATAGATACCAGTTCCCAGAGATCCTTTCAAAAGAAACAGGGCTTAAAATGATTGCATTTGTGTTGCATGCAAATGATTGCAACTGTGTCTTGCAGGGCTTTTTGCTGGGAGGTTCCCTGCTTCACTTTTTTCGGAGTCCAACTACATGATGTCAGGGTTGCTGACCTTGTGGTCAACGCAATAATCCTCAGCTGCCCTACCACAGTTATTGCTCTCACATATATTTATATCACAGCTGCTGAAGCTTCAGGGTATTGCTGCTGTACCAATAGTAAATATTAATATTTCTATAGCAATCAATTGCTCTTAATGACTTTCACCCCGGGAGCCAAGTTCTGAAGAAGAGAGATCCTTATTCAATGCCTTATTTCCAAAGGAGAGAAGCAATGCAGAGAGAACTGGAAATCTGCCAACAAAAGGAGACACCTGAAAGAGGAAAAGGTAAATATTTAGCCACTGAGATCTGTTAAAAGTACAAAACATCATCTATAATTCAGATTCAAAATTACTATATTTAAATATTGTCACAACTGTACTGCAAATAGGCCTCCTATGCTGGCAAATTACAAGGTAAGTGTGAGACATGCACCTCAGTCTTAACTTACTTCCTCTCCCCTGAAAGTGGGGCTGTCACTGGAACACTTTTTTGAACTGTTACTATATTTGTACTTTTTTCATGCTATAGTTAGATCTTTATCACAACTACAAGGCTGAACAGTGGAAAAACTGGACAAAAAGATTACTTCAGAATGATTCATCCATTGGAGACCTTGATCCAAATTTTGTGCAGAAGGGTTGAGCACTGAGCATCCAGTGAAAGGCGGCAGAGGGAAGCTGCCACGGCCACCCAGCGGAGTTAGCGGGTGCTGTGCTTATGGAGGCTTTGCCAAGGAGAGCTTCATACCAGCCATACCTGGAGCTTGCGAAACTACCCAACCTGCCCATGCCAGCATCATCACCTGGTGCCAGAGAATGGAAACCTCCCCGGGATTTAAAGACTTTTGTTACTGCAACAAGATGTGGGAGTAACTGGCTGAGGGGCAATTTGACCCCTTATGAATTGGGAAAAACAGCACAGGGAAAAACAGTGAGAAGATCTGGAACTGAACTTCTCATCCTCTGGCTTGCTACAAAGACTCAGTGACCTGTCACCTGTTCATGAGGAGTTTAGGCAGGGAAAAGTCATCCAGGAGTGCTGTCCTCTGAGAAGAAGAAAGAGGGAAATTCAACAGCACCGGAAAGCGAGCCCATCTGGAACAAACCAGGAAATGAACCTTTAGAGAGAAGGTAGGTCCAGGGAGAGTTTTAAAAGACTCTTCATTCCTGTGGAGGATCACATCATGTCGTATTTATTTCTACATAAAACAGAGTGAATAATTTTGCAGTATTGACAAATCTCCCTCTCTCTTGAAACTGTACTCCATCTTCCGTTGTTCTGATTATTATTCTTGTTCAGTTACCACAGAGCACAACCTTCCTCTTTTTTCCTTCTTAGGAATGAAATAACTACTTTTTCATGTAGGTGGTGAGAGGAATAGGGAGAAACTGATTTTAATGCTTCCAAAAGAGTCTTCACCGTGTCAGTAATCTCCTTATCCAGCAATATTATATTTCACAGGAAATATAATTTCCATTGTATCACTGCACTGGCAGTGTGGGACATATCACAGAAGGGCATCTTAGCTTCAGGCCCTAAGAGAGGTCTCTAGGCATGTCCTGTGAAGGTGTATACACCTGCGAAGGTGTATACACACAATAAATGCTACTTCCAAAGACTGCAAAGCTTGGCTGTGTTTCCTGAGAGCCTGGAAGTGTTTGTACCTGGAGCTTTGGCTGTCAGTGGAGATAAAGGGCATCTATGGAAAAGTCTGGGTTTTTGCAGTCAGTATTCATCCACCAGAGAGAAAAGGTCTGACCAGGGCTACAAAAAGGACTAGGAATGTGCTGAAAGTTCTTAGGAGATACAGAAATTTTCGGTTTGTGTTCGGGATACAATGAAGGGTTTATGTGAAAGGAAAGACTGCTTTTACAAGCATTGTAGTGTAAAAAGGTAGATAAATCCATATCTGGCTGGGAAAGAAAACTTGCTGTTGTATTTATCTGAGATTGGCAATCATACAGAGGTGAAATATCACCACAGAGAGAGTTTTTGCTTCTCTGTCATGATCTTTCAGAATCTTCCAGTCATTGTGGGTAGTTCAGATGATAGTCCTTGTTCAGTTTTTAGGAGATAAGAAACACCAGTGAGAATACTTGGATGTTGAATCAGGAGCAGGGGAATATGGAGGGCTGTCACAGGACATTATGAAAAAGGAAAAGAAATGGACTTATTCCATCTCACCAATCTGTCAAAATAAAGTTTCCAAAAACTAAAGCTTCTTAACAGCACTTAGGTAGACAAATGTTGGAGAGCTCAACATGCTGACTATTGAGGTTTCTGGGCAGCACAAGGTCAGGGTCCTCATCCAGGGGCCAGGCTGGTGGATGGGTGGTTTTGCCATGTTTGCAGAAGTCCCCACATCTTTTGCATTGCTCTGCTCCTTCCAGCTGGCACTTTGTCAGCTAAACTATCATCAAGTGTTTGGTTATTAAGAACAAGCTGTCATCCTGGCAGCCTACAAATATAATGTATAATTAAATGTATCCTGTCCTCTGTCTCCAAAATAGTGTTACAATAATGTCAAGATATGACAATCTAGAAAAAGGCAGAGGGAAGCGGGAGTTGTCAGACACGTAGGATGTTTCTGCGTCTCCAACATGATCATTAATTTGGGGCATTATGGCCTTTCAGCCCAGGCTGCCACACTTGCAACATCCACCCCAAGAAAAGGGGCAGTGACAGTGAAGCTGAATAAAAAGCAAGTGTTGGGGTTTATGTGGGAGCAGGTGGAGAGTAGGATGCAGGAGTGCAGGTTTTTCACTTTTCCTTCTGTGGAGTCTGTTTTTCTTACTAATATTGATGGTGTCAGGACTTCATCCCTCCTCTTGTAACAGCAGTGTGAACATGGAAGCACGTTTCCTTAGGGAAACTGGAGGCCTGCATCCGTTCCTCACAGCACATCTCAGTGGGGTATGTGCCCCTGCTCACATGGTGCAGCATCCGTCCTGTCTCATGGCAGGGTGCTCTTCTCTTCCCCCCAGTCACACAGATCCCATCAGCAGGACCCCTGGCAGAGGCCAAGTGGTACTGGGCCTTACCTGCCTGTGGATACTCTCCCAAAGTCACCATCCTGCGGGAGACACTGGCAGACCTAGAAATGCAGCATTCCTTCCTGGTTGCTCATGGGAGCAAAACCACCAAATCACACAGGACTTCCAAAAAGGAAGATTAGAAAGCACCAGTGAGCCAAGCACCAGTCCCCATTTCATGGGGTATTTACAGCTTTTTTTTTTCAACCGTCATAATTTTGGACTCTCTCTACCCTATTTAATACATTATTATTTCCTTATATACTTTTCTAAGCATTGACAGCCATTTACTTTTATTGCACTGCTGTGTCTTTTCCTTTCCTGAGCACTTTAATTGCATTAGGTGCTTTGAACATATCTGTTACGGTTGCATAGCAGAGGAGTGACATCTCTGGATATTTATAAAGTCTCTTTTTATAAATGATTTGGAAGCAACACATGGCTTTAGAAATTATATCTCTGACTTTCTTTTCAGGACTGCATGTCTAATGTGGGTAAATAGTTACTGCACATAAGAGAAACCAATATGAGAAAGGGAAAGGACCATCTCAATTTGCTGTTTAGTGCAGACTTTGGGTTTTATTAAATACCTTCTACACCAGGAAACATCTGAAAAAATTTTACAGATCTTTTCAACCTGTCTCCCTTCCCTGTCCTACTTTCAAATTTTCTTCTATGATGAACAAAACTATTAGTTTTTTCTTTTTTGCTTGCCTCACTCTCTCCAATTACCAGTGCAGGGGCCAAGACAAGAGGAGAATTACTCCTGGTCAGCAAGAGGCTGTCCTTACTCTGATGAGCTAAGGACAGGGGCAGTTTAGCTGAATAGGGTACCAAGCCGTTTCCAGCACTATTAAGAAAAGCATGTGGGCAAGGAGCTGATAAAACATATTTTCAGTTGGGTTTCCTTTGCCAGCTCTGCCACCTGTCTTGCCTTTCCTTGCAGAGTGATTTAGTTTCCTTCTAAAATGCAACAGCTTCAGAACCACCTAAGCATCCTAAAGGGTACATCCAACTGAAAGTCAGTCAGGCTGACACTCCTGAGTGCCTGTGGTACTTCTGAAAGTTTTGACCAGCAGAAGCTAAGAAAACTCGGAGGAAATGTCCTGACTACTGAAATTTTGAATTTTTCCCATATGTCAACAGCTCTTGCACTGGGGAATACAACACACTACCTGCAGTCTCTGAAGTGCCAGGCAGAATGGAATAATAACTTCCCTCTACCTGCTGATTACCCTTTTTGTAAAACATGCCAGTGTGTGTTTGGCTGCCTTTGTTACAAGGGAACACTGTGGAGTCATGTTCAGTTCTCTCAGCCTTTTTGTGCAAAGCTGCTTTCCAGCCAGTCAGTCCCTGGCCTGCACTGTTGCATGGAGTTATTCCACCCCTTGTGGGAGACTTGGCATATGCCTCTCTAGAATTTCATGATCCTGTCAGTCCATTTTTACGGCCTGTCTATGTCCCTCTGAGTAGTGATCACACCCTCTGTAATGACAGCTGCTCCCCCTGGTTTGGTGTCACCTGCAGCCTTGCCAGAGTGAGCTCTCTCTCATCACCCTGGTTGCTAGCAATCATAATAAATTTTATTGTCCCAGTATTAGCTCCTGAGGGATGCCACTGGTAAGACTGTCAGCTGGGCTTGTTACTGTGGATTGCCACTGTTAGAGCCCAGCGAGTTTTCCACCCTCTCACCAACCCAGCCATAGTTCTCCATTTGTTTATGGAGAATCCATAGCCTCTCTGGCCCCCTGTTCCCGTGCTTAACCACTCTCACAGTGAAGATTGCTTTCCTTATAGCCAGTCAGATTTACTTTTTCTGAGACTTTTGATCACCAATTTTTTTTTTTTTGCTGTGTACCTCAGAGATGGGCTCCATCTTCCCTATAAATCTATTTTCAGTTTTAGTAGACAGAAATTAAATGCCTTTCCACCATCCCTTCTCCAGCATGAAGAAATGCAGTTACATCCATCTTTCCTCACAGAGCGTGTTCTCCAGCCATCTATCCATCTTCATAACACTCTGCCAAACTTGATGTCATTTTCACTCTCTCTCCTGCAACAGGGATCCAGAACTTGACAGAAAGCTCTAGATGCAGACTCAGGACTACCAAATAAAGGGGGAGTGAATGCTCCCTTAAACCTCCTGGCTGTGCCCAAGGTGGTCTCTACCTCCAAAGCAAAAGAGGCAATGAGAAGGCTCTGCAGGAGACAGGAACTGTGGTATGTCCTGGAATCCCAGTCTCCCCATCACCTTGCTTGGAGAGCTGGCTGATGTATAACACAGATTTCATTTGGACAATGTGGGTGCTTTTAATTTCTGAAGACACCAGGAGACAGAGGTAAGGATGCGTGTATGCCCCCAAACTTGCTCCTGTGTGGTGTTTGGAGGCATCTGGTGCTGGATATTCTGAAAGAGTTCCTGGGTCCTGTGCTATAATCTGTGCTATAATCTAGAAGACTGCTGTGCTATAATCTAGAAGACTGCTCAGACTCTAAAGTGGCAATCCCTACCCTGTATAAACAGTACAGGAGGGGTATGGCTGAGGAGACAGAGGGCTCAGAGTCTTGTTTTGACACACACAGCCCATGCCTGTGGGAGTAATGTGGTAGTTGTAAATTTGATTTGGCTGTGTATGACAAATCTTATCTGTATATTGTGGTCTTGCTGGTGAACAGAACAGCCCCAGTGGGGCCCAGATTAGATTTGTATGGGAAGCATAGTCAAAACTAGGCATTTTTCCTTTGGGAAAATATGTGTGCTTTGTGCAGACATCTGTGGGAATGATAAACAAGTAGAATAGTGATCCATTGGGTGCAAAGATAAGAGCTAATTAATAGTACCGGTTTTGCCTGGATAGAGTAAATTTCCTAGTAGCTTGTGTGGTGCTGTATTCTGGATTTGTGCTGAGAACAGTATTGACAACACACCAACGCTTTAGCTATTGCTGTAGAGTCCTTATAGAGCATCATGGCTGTTTCTGCTTCTTGCACTGCCCTGCCAAGGAAGAAGCTGGGGTGCACAAGAAGCTGGGAGGGGAAACAGCTGGGACAGCTGAAGCCAGCTGAAGAAATGGAGATTTGATAACATATGACTTATGACATTGTGCTCAGCAGTAAAAGCTATGGGGGAAAGCAGGAAGGGTGATTGTTTTCAGTGACAGCAGGGCCAGAAGCTGGGCTTCGATGATCTTCGTGGGTCCCTTCCAGCTGAGGATATTCCACAATTCTATACTATGTCTTCCCAAGTCACCACTAAACACAACGGAGCCCTGCTTTCCTGGGGAGGGCTTAACACCTGCCTGCTGAGGGGAAATGGTGAACAAATCCTATAAAGAAAATTTTGCTTTATTTAATGTGCAGGTTTTGCTTAACCTATTAAACTGTCTTTATGTCAACTCATAAGTTTTCATACTCCTGCCCTTCTGATTCTCTTCCCCATTCCACTGAGACGAGTGAGTGGGGCTGTGGAGCTTAGTTGCCTACTGGGGTTAAACCACAACATTAATATTTGTGATCAGTTTCATGAACAGCATGAGAAGGACTGGTGCAAGATACTTACTCTTTTTTCTTGCCTGAATTAAGTAGCTTGGACTTCACTTTTCAGTCTCTGGGAGAATTCTAAGAACACTTTTCTTTTAAAAGGATGAAGTCGATAGCTGTTAAAGGAGGGCTGCCACTGAGCTTGCATACTGCTGAAACAAGGCATGAAAAACAAGAGCTGAGTTCCAGCAATAAACCTCAGACCAGGAATGGTGATATTTCTTCAGCAATTTATTAAGTAGTCGCCCCAAGGTACTGGTCCTGCCTGGTTTATTACTTTTAGATTGGTATTTGTACATACAACATTCGTACATGTTTTTTAAAATATAATTAAGATGAGGATTTTACTGCTGATTTCAGGGGGGTTGGGTTGGGGTGGGGGTTCAGCTTTCTTCCTTTTATTTTTCATTATGTATTCTATGTGGTTCCACACTGATACCTTAATAAAATATTCTTACCTCTCATATAGAAGATTTATCATTGTTTTTAATTAAGAAATCATCAGCTAGCATTTGACAGGCCATTTTCAGCCTCATTACAAATGTGTTCTTGATTAAATTTCAGGTGTATTCAATATCCTGTAAATCAGAGAAGAGTACTTTCTCTTTTCTACTATTCTATAGTAAACATGACAGATATGATGTCAATAGCATGTGCTTAGCATAAAGTACAATAATGTTAATGGGGAGTTGAAAACCATGTAAACCTGCCTCCTCAGAGTGGAGCTGAACTCGGTAGCTTCCATCTGGAGAACAGTTAGGAAAGTGTTGTCTGGCCCATCTAAAGATTTCTTCTTATGCAGAAAGAAAAAAAAAAAGAAGGTTGGAAGACCCTAGTCTGTGGTCTTCTCAGGAAAAGTACTAGAAATCAAAGCTGAGCAGAGGAACTCAGTGCTGCATGCTGTGTAATGGGGGTGTCAGTGCAGAAGAAAAATAGATTAAAAAGGGAAGGGGGGAGTAATGTGTGTGTTAGAGACAAAAGGTGAGATAAAGGGAGTATGTAGAGAAGGTAAGAAGCACCCAGAGTTTCTGTAGTGGTTTTGTTCACATTTACCTTTCCACAAGAACAATCTTCTCATGGCATCGACGTCACAGCACTACCAGCTTCTGGGGTGGGTTTCTGTTGACATGTGAGAGTCCCTTTCCTCGATTACAGCTTTTCCACAACTGTGTTCGAGGGTTCACTTTTAGCTACGGGGGGTACACGTTGGTTCACCTCATTATCCTTTGTAACACAGGCAGTTAGAAAGCTTTTTCCCCTCCAAAGCTTCTAATGAAATTACAAGGGAGTCCCTAATATATCTTAGTCCATCACCATAGCTTTACAAAAGAATTTCAGCTTTCTAGCATCTCCTCTATCGCTTCTTTCTAGGCTTCAGCCCTTTCCTCTGTGTCTTTGCCTTTCCTGGGAAAGGATTGGTATTTATAGGTTTCATCTCTCGGAG